>APFE030320160.1:66674-89401 GCA_000404065.3 Pinus taeda
TCAAGCCAGATAACCACTTCAACTCTGTTTTCACTCCAGACATGCATGAACACCCTCAGCCTACAAGGCTTTAGACCACTAATGCTCAATAGTTTGCAGATTAAATGAATGAATGAAGAATACTAACCACACCAGCAGATGCTTACATAACATATGATGGCCAGCTGCAGCCAGCGAATGAAGCTTGCAAATCTAATCTATCTACGCAGAGATAACATGACAGTTATCTAGCATTAGATATAGAAGAAACATAGATGACCTATTCAATAGCAAATCCAATTTACCAATGCAAATATAAGATAACAAATATCTAGCATTAGACATAGGAGAAAAAATGAATAAACATATCTAGGTGAAAATTTAGAACATAAGAGAAATGGACATTGAACATGGAACAACAAAAGAAGCTTGTATTACTGAGAATGAAGACGAGACGCTGCAAGGAACAAAATATCTATAGTCTCTTGAAGTTGAACTCTGATTACATCTTACTTTTAGCTATTTATAGCTCTTTACAATGCTCTCTAGCCATTTAGGGCCGGGGGTGTCTTAATCTATCCCATACTATCATTAACTGCCTGGTTGCATTCGAGGACACAATTCCCCTTCCATAACGGAAATGATAATCAATTCTACTATAGTGCTGCCTTGTTAGGTGGTTGGCTTGATTGCACCAGTGGAGCTCCATGACTGTTCAATTTTATTTGCTGGATCAAGTTGTGTCCTTCTTCCTTTGACCATGTTTTTTGCTAATTTGGTTCAGCGGTCTGACTATTACAATACTGTCAGAGTTGACCACCTTCTTCCTCAGGTAACTGATAGGGAGTGGAGTATGAGGTGCATGGGCAGAGGGACGTACCAAATCGGATGGATGGAGAAATGAAAAAGTGAAGGAGGAAAAGTGGGAGTGATCATGAACAAGGGCCATTGGATCACGGTGAATGCACAGTGGAGATCGAGCATAGGAGGCCTATGGTCGTGGTGGGAGCAGAACATGTCTAGCCCGGTAGATCCCGAGTGAGTAGATCGGACAGCTATTGGGTGGAGGAGGTGTGCGGATTATAATGCCAGGGGGGTGGTTTTGTTTAAGCAGTTATGGTTTCTATCGAAAGGGCATCAGGCGGTAAGTAGTAAATGGTGGAGTCCACCTGATTCCATTTAGTGGATGACACGTAGTAGCGAAGGAGAGAGAAAAACCACCTTTAGCTGGTGGGTATTCTCTGCACTTATTGCTTGCGCGACGCCAGAGGGACACAAAAGCATGGGACGTCCTCGAGAAATTTTTAGAGGGCATGTATGGAAGAAAGGTGAGGTTTTGCTGGGGTTTTGGGTTAATTTTCTTAATGCTAAGGTGAAAGAGAGTTTCGTCGGGATGTGAGGGTTGGGTTAGGAAATGAGCGGAATGAAATGTAAGTGGAAGAGTGAGAAAGGTGGGGTAATGGCCCATGTGGGGCCCTTGTTAGGATAGAAAATCATCCCATGGCCTTCCTTTAGCCTTCAAAATTTCACCGCTGCACCTCAGGGCTAACACTGGCTCCTTCTAGGGATGAAATCCTCCCTGTAAGGTTTCAAGAATTGTAGACCACTGCCTTTCCAATAAACAACAATCTCAAATCTACTACATAGTGTTCCAATGGGCATGGAGTCTAATTAGCATGAAATAAAATTAAAAAACATATTTACAATACCAAGGCTTTAAAGCCTTAAACAAATAAGGTTTCAAAAACCGCACATTGACTAGGCCATCAAAAACACCTCCCCCTCTAAGCTTTGCAAAGTGAAGGTATTGTTCATTTGGCCTTGAGCAATGACAAACGGTCCTATCCATAAGGCATCAAATTTACCATTGTTTCCCTTCTTTTCCTTCAATGCATCCCATTTGAGAACCTAGTCACCAGCCTAAAAATTGTCCATCTTTGCTTTTTTATCAAAGACCTCCTTGATCTTCTTTTGATGCACTACTGACTTCTCAATTAGTTGATCCCTAATCTAGTGAACTTCAACCAAGTCACTCATCCTCCTTGCCATGCCACTTTCCTCATCCTACTCCTCTTGTAAGAATTTGGCTATAGGGAGGGTCAATTGGATTGGAAAAACTGCCTGAGTACCATACACTAGCTTGAATGGAGAGTTCGCTATGGATTTCTTAGTGGTAACCCTGTCAGCCCACAATGAAAACTTCACCTTTGAATCCTAGTTCTGTTTTTGTCTTCTAGCAGTTTTTTGATTATCCTTACGAGGCTTTTATTGGATGATTTTGCTAAACCATTTCCTTGAGGATAATATGAGGTAGAATGCACTAATTTAATTCCCATTGATTCACACATGTCCACCAATGCCTTTTCTCTGAAAGTTTCTTCTTTATCAATAAATAGTTTGGTCAGGCAGACAAGTCTAGTAAAAATTATCATTTAAGAACTTCATGACAACCTGGTGATCAACCTTCTTAGTGGGTATGGCTTCAATCCATTTGGTAAAATAGTAAGTGGCTACTAAGATCCACCGATGTTGGCCACTAGAATGTGGATTAATCTCCCCTATGAAAAAACCCCACTTATGGAAGAGACCATTGGTGTGTATTGGCCTCAAGGGAAAATATTTCAGCTATTGTCTTCTCGTAAACCTCTGGCATTTGCCACAGGACTTCACAAATGAAAGCACATCAAAGAATAGAGTAGGCCAATAATACCCAACCCTTAGGATCTTTTGGGCTATGGTTTTCCAATAATGATGCCCTCCACAAATGCTAGAATGAAATTGGTGAATGACTTCCATAGATTGTTCCTTGTCTAAGCATCTCAAGAGGATTCCAGATGGGTCCCTCCAATAAAGCAGGTTCTTATTAATATAGAGCTTGGATGATCTGAGCTTAATGGTCCTAGCCTGACTTGAGCTAAGCCCTGGAGGGACTTCTAACTTCAACAAGAAATGAGCTATACTAGAATACCACTCACAAGTAGCCAAATTCTCAGCCAATGATTGGTTATGCCCTTGTCCTTCTGTTGCTTCCTCTGCCTGTTCAACACCTGAATTTGCACCTATACAATTTATGTCTAGCAGACTACAATTTTCCTCAGCTATAAGCTAAGCCAAGCCCTAGCCTTTAACAAGCTTGGTGGGATCTACCTCTATGCTGAACTCTATGAGTTTTGCAATCCATCTGGCCCTTCTTCCATCAACATTTGGTTGTGTTAGGACATCCTTTACTGAAGCTGAAGGTACATAGGCAACCACTTTGGAGTGCAGAATGTAAATTTGGAATGCCTTTAAAGACTTTCTAAGAGAATATGCATGCTTTTCGATGAGGTCATGCCTTAATTCAACATCCCTCAAAGTTTTACTGAAGAAGGCCATTAGGTGTTGTACACCTTCACCATTTTTCTGCAACAAGACTGTTGCAAGTGTATCATAAGAAGCAAAAGAGAAAATATAAAACTCCTTGGTGTAGTTTGGGTTGACTAAGATGGGAGCCTCCATGATAGCTCTTTTGATGGCTTCAAAAGATCTTCTTGCAACCTCTATCCATTTTATCTCTAACCCCTTCTTTAGCATGGAGGTGATGTGCTTCACTAGTTCTACAAAATTTGTAATAAACCTCCTCACAAAGTTAATCTTACCTAGAAAATATTGAATGTTATTTTTTGACCTTGTAGTGGACAATGTCTGTATTGCTTGAACCCTTTCTGGATCAATCTTGACACTACAGCAGAAACAATATGTCCTAGAGTTTTTCCTTCTTCTAGAGAAAATTGTGACTTCTTGGGATTTACTGAGATTCCAAACCTTCTGCACTTTAGATAGACCTTCTTCGAATGTTTCAAATGTTCCATGTGACTACTAGAAAATACTGTTATGTCATCAAGGTAAATAAGGACAAACTTGTCCTTCTCTCCCACAAAGGCTATGTCCATAGCCCTATGAAAAGTACCCCCAACATTCATCAGTCCAAAAGGAATATTGGAGTACATGAAAGTGCCCTAAGGAGTAGTGAAGGCACTCTTCTCTTTATTCTCTTGGTGTACAGCAACCTGATTGTAACCTGAGAAACCGTCTAAGAAAGACATGACTCTAGCCCCTGAAACTTTTTGCAGCAAATGTTCCATCTTGGGCAGGGGGTAGTCTTTCTTAGAGCACTTGTTTAGATTTCCGAATTCAACACAAAGCTTGATTTCTCCATTTTTCTTCCTTACTACCACCAAGTTAGCTATCCATTTTGAATACCTTAAAGGAACTATGATCTTGGTAGCCAACAGTTTCTTAATTTCTTTTTTCAATTAAAGGTAGTAATAGAGGGATGATAGGTCTCATCTTCTGCTTAAAAGGGATGGTGTCTTTCTCCAGTGGAATCTTATGTTGGATTATGTTTTTGTCATAAGTCTTAATGTCACTGTACTCCCAGGCAAAGACATCAGCAAATTGCTTCATCAGATTGAAATATTCAAAACTTTGGGTAGTAGACAAGTGGGCATACAGATTTATGTACTTTGGATGATCTGGGATCCTATATTATGCCTATGGAATGCAGACTCATTCCCTTTATGGGAAGGCTTATAAGGTACATCATTATGATCCAACAAATTCTCCAGAGGCACCAACCCTTTGGGTATATGGTTACTAGGCAGTTGTACAATGCTCTCTTGACCGATTTTTTTCTCAACTGCGACTGATGGCATTCCTCCATGGCTTCATTCTCTTGATCAATTTTCATTTCGTAGAATTCATCAACGACTTGTAGAAACCTATTGACTTCATCATCATCTTCAAAGAGTTTCCAATACTTGACATTATCAGGCAATGTCAGTCTGTATTTTACTTGGATTTCATAAGTCAATCTAGTGGGTAAAGGAGGAACAAACACATTAACAGACACAACAAGGGAATCAGAAAGCTTATTCTTAGCCCTAGGGATGTATGAAATACTAAAGCTATTGAATGACTCCTTGAGCTTCCATACCTCATCTCTGTATGCTTTCACCCTGGGGTGCGTTTCCTAGAATGTCTTATTCACCTATTGAATAATAAGGTATACATCTCCAAACACCTTCAACTGTTTGATGCCCATTTCTTTAGTAGCGTTCAAGCCTAAGATCAAAGCCTCGTATTCTTCGATATTACTTGAAAAGTTACTTGAAAGATAAATGTGTGCATTCTTGTGTGGGGGATACCAGAACTACAACCACTCCTGTAGCTTCCCTAGAGCAAGCCCCATCAAAGAATATGTGCCAAATTTGTGGGCCTTCTTCCTCTGTGATTTGACAAACTGGTTTCCTGAGCGGCATGGAGGCCAACCAGGATTATTCAATTTCGAGAATACAGGATCCAAAATCAGTGTCAACAACATAGATGGGATGATTAGTGGGATTCTTCTCATCACTAATGATATAAGCTAACTGAGCTTCCCTATATCATCTCCTACTCTCACCTCCAAAAATTAGGACAGTAGCATAGGGAATATCATTTTGTAACATTCCACACAATCTTTTGTTCCATCCCCTAGAAAGAAGCATGCCAAACTTAGGGGAAACATCTACTACCACAATATCCATCATCATGCTCTTCATAGGTAGCTGAGACAGGGTGATGGATAGGTCTTTGATTAACCCCAAACATTCACCTTTCTACAATCAAAAGAAAACAGGTCATGATAAGGCCTAGAGATGTCAAGGCCTAACTCATCCATGATAGCCTCGGGCATTAGATTATGGCTAGAGCCTATGTCTTGTAGAAAATTGTGAAGGATTTTGTCATGAATAGTCAAGGAGACATAGAATGATGGGGAATTGTCTTCAGATGGTTCAGTCATTGGGCTAAACACAACCGCAGGGTGGTCATCTTTCAAATTCAAAAAGTCATCTAATGCTTGTGTGGACTTAAGCTCAAGGGCCTCAAGGATGGGTCCCTTAAAGGCTTCGTTCTTTACTAGTTCCATCAGAGGTATAGATATTTTCAGCTTCTGGATTTCTAATTCAAAATTGAAAGGAGAAGCAGACCTATCAAGGCCTCTTACCTCATGAGCTGAAGCTTTGACGATGATGGGATCCACTATTGGTTACTTCTTCTTGTTAGCTTGTCATTCTACAAGGAAAAGAATTCTTTGGAAAGGAGTTTCCTTGGCACTATTCATCTTCAACCTTAGATTATATCTTTGCTGATCTTTAGTTTGTAGAATAGCTTCACCATCGAAATCTTGGCTGATTTGGTGATTGGATAATGACTTATTATAGGCAGTTAAGGTAAAAAAGGAGGCACTTCCTTTGTCTTCCATGAAATGTATATCATCATCTTCAACAAACTGCTCCTCTTCCATTACTACGTTCTAGAAATGGGGCTTCACTCTTTGGTCTTCATTGGCATATTTACTCCTTTGCATGATCTGCAGCTACTCATTGGCTCTTCTATATGGATTCAAATTTCTAGGAGCAAAGGTATTAGGAACTCTTCCTTTGCCAAGGTACTGCTCATCCTTTAATTTGGAGATTTTGAAGGCTAGTGACTCTATCATCTTGGTAATTTTATCTATCTTGGGGTATGAATATGAGGAAGATCCACCCCTCTATCTCCTTCGGTCAACATGTCCATTGATTTTCTCTACAACCATGATTTTAGACTCTACCTCCAAGGCTGCATCCTGCATTTCATCCAAAGAAGAACATCTCCTCTCCCTCAATAGTAGACATAAATTAGAATCGAAGGCATTGGCATAAGTGAGCTTCGCAGAGGTAGGTGTGGGTTTCACTTCAGCTGGTATCTGGCTATACATGCGGTTAAACCTTGTATTGAAATCAGAGAGTGGCTTCCCATTTTCCCTTTTCAAGTTCCCAAACTTAGTATGATAGTAGAGAAGATATTTCTTATCCCCTAATGCTTTAGGAATACATCATCTAAGGCCTCAATATCTGCTATAGATCTAGGGGTTAATTCTCTGAACAATTTTCTGGCCTCTCCATCTAGGCTTTGGACAAATACTCTCATCCACACATCATCTTCACTAATGTCTAGATTATCAACATAGCTATAAAAGGACTCAAGATGTTCTTCAGTTGTAACTGCTTCAGTCCCAGTGAACTTAGGCATGTATTTCTAATATTCTCCAGTAGGCATTGCATTCAAAGGAGTGTGTAGTACTAGAGGTCCATATCTAGCAGCTATGATTCTTTCCATTTTGGTGAGTTCTTGTGGAACTGCCATGGCTATGGTGGATAGAAGAGTATTAGCAATCTGAATGATAGACAACTGAGGAGTGACTGACAGGACTAAAGGAGTATGAGGGATAGGAGGTGAGTTTTCCTTTGGGCTTAAAGAAAGAGGAGAACCTAAATAATAACAAGCTTTATGAATCTATGAAAGTTTTTCTTCAATGCTAGTGTTAGAGGCTACACTCTCGACATATATTTGTTCTATTACAGTCCTTTCTTGTAGAGGTATAGAGGATTGTTTAGGTTTACCTAATCCTAATGCTCCTTTCTGTGATACCTTTCTTTCTTTGATGATATTTTCAGGGTTAGGTACTGGGTCAGCTGGTGGCTTCTGAGGATTTCTCCGAGTATGCCTCACAAAATAAGCCAGAAATATGATGTGGAGTTGCCAAGAGGTTCGGCCTCCAATAGAGTCTCCAGATAGGTGATTACAACCAAAAATGTGTCCAGACTTTGTCTATCCTCAAAGCTAGATCTGTGTCATCTCCTAGGGAAGCTAAGCTTCAATCTCCTCTCCCCGACAATGACACCAATTATGTTATCACTCTAGGAAACTCTCCTAGGTTGTAGATCGGAGATGCCTAGTAACATATAATTTTCAATATTGTTCTAAGAACTATTGGAATGGATGATGGTTTGGTTCAAACCAGATAACCACTTCAACTGTGTTTTCACTCCAAACATACATGAACACCCTCAACCTACAAGGCTTTAGACCACTAATGCTCAATAGTTTGTAGATTAGCTGAATGAATGAAGAATACTAACCACACCAATACATGCATGCATAACATATGATGGCCATCTGCAACCAGTGAATGAAGCTTGCAAATCTAATCTATCTACGCAGAGATAAGATAAGCGTTATCTAGTGTTAGATACAGAAGAAACATAGATGACCTATTCAATAGCAAATCCAATTTACCAATGTAGAGATAAGATGACAGTTATCTAGCATTAGACATAGGAGAAAACATGAATAAACCTATCCAGGTGTGAGTTTACAATAGAAGGGAAATGGACATTGAACATGTAACAACAAAAGAAGCTTGTATTATTGAGAATGAAGATGAGATGCTGCAAGGAACAAAATATCTACAATCTCCAGAAGTTTAACCTTGATTACATCTTACTTTTAGCTATTTATAGCTCTTTACAATGCTCTCCAGCCATTTGGGGCTGGGGGTGCTTAATCTATCCCCTATACTCATTAACTGCCTGGTTACGTTCAAGGATATAATTCCCCTTCCATCACAGAAACCGTAATCAATTTTGGTACAACGCTGCCTTGTTAGGTGGTTGGCTTGATGGCGCCAGTGGAGCTCCATGGTTGTTTAATTATGTTTGCTAGATTGTGTTGTGTCCTTCTTCCTTCGGCCATGCTTTCTGCTAATTCAGTTCAGTGGTCTGACTACTAAAATACTGTAAGAGTCGACCACCTTCTTCCTCGAGTAACTGATAGGGAGTGGAGTCAAGGTGCATAGGTAGAGGGACATGCCAAATCGGATGGATGGAGAAATGACGAAGTGGAGGAGGATAAGTGGGAGCAATCATGAACGAGGGCCATTTGACCACAATGAATGCACGGTGGAGATCGAGTGCAGGAGGCATGCGGTCGTGGTGGGAGCGGAACATGTCCAGGCTGTTAGATCTCAGGTGAGCAGATCAGACAACTATCAAGTGGAGGAGGTGCACGGATGATAACGCTTGGGGGTGGTTTTCTTTGGGCGGTTATGGATTCTATTGGAACGACATTGGGCGGTAAGTGGTAAATGGTGGATTTTGCCTGATTCCATTTAGTGGATGACTCGTAACATCAGAGGAGAGAGAAAAACCACCTTTATCAATTGGGTATTCTCTATGCTTGTTGCTCGCACGATATGAGTGATAACCGTCAGTCTAGCTGGGGTGATCTAATAGTAGGGAATGATCGGGCATGTTTCTTTGATCTGGTGAAATGTGGGCCGTCAGATCAGTGGGGGAAGGTCGACGACGGAGGGACACGAAAGTACGGGATGTCCTCGAGAAATGTGTAGAGGGTGCGTATGGTAGAAAGGTAAGGTTTTGTGGGGGTTTTGGCTTAATTTTCTTAATGCTAAGGCAAAAGAGGGTTTCCTCGACATGTGAAATGTGCGGAATGAAATGTAAGTGTAAGAGTGAGAAAAGTGGGGTAATGCCCTGTGGTGGGCCCTTTTTAGGATAGAAAAGTAGCCCATGTCATTCCTTTAGCCTACAAAATCTCACTATTGCACCTTAGGGCTAACAGGGGCAACCCTTTTGTGTTGCTCAAAGGCACCCTAATAGTAGCAAGCGAGGTCGACTGGGTTGCGATGGGCAACATGAAAGGCGTTGGCTTAAACATGGCAGCCCTTCCACATGAAACACTGTACTAGTTACAAGATGGGGTCAGCGCAGAGCTCTGCACCAAGGAAGGCTGCACAATCCAGGTCGTGAATGAGCAGAAAATCAACATGGATCAGCTCAGTCTCCAGCGAGATGAGTTGGTTGCGCAGGCTCATGGACTGGAGCAGGTAGTAGAGGATGCATGTAGGAGCGTCCCAAAGTTGGCCATGCCGGTAGAGCTACCAGGAGCAGAGCGGGTCCACAGATTAGTGGCCAGAGTCCATGAGGCTAGTGAGAAAATGGTGAAGGTTTAGTTGGAGCTGAACCTATAGATCGCTGAACTACGGTTCAAGACGTAGCCTTCCATGCCCCCAAAGGTCTAAGAGCAGCGCACCCGTGCTATCCAAAAGAGGGTTGGAACAAATCGGCCAAGCGGTACAGGATTGTACCAAGATGTTGGATCAAGCACTAACCATGCTTACATACCTGTAGGAAGATCTAAACCTACAGTGCCTAGAGACCGAGGCACGCGAGTTGTAGTAGGAGTACGAGCATCCAAGGGATCGTGCAAACAGTTGTCCTTACTCAACAACTTGTAAAACTACTGCAGGAAAGGGCACTGAAGGACCAATTAGATGTTACGCAACAAAAAGAAGCCCTGCTTAAAATGCACATCCAACCATGGATCGATGAAGCTTTCAACATTACAACTACCATTGAAGGAAAGCTGGCACAAATGAAGGAAATTTATGCGGTTAGACAAGAATGTGACCCAAGCTACGTAAGACCTGCTGGATGGTCTCTACGCAAAGATCGACGTACCAATAGAGTGACTCGGGATAGGTCACGATGATTGTGTTCGAGGCTTGTTGGGCATGGGATCCCCCACAGTGGGTTTTGGGGCTTAAAGCCCGAGTTTTGGTCAATCGTATTGTAGAACTCCGTGAAGTACAACCGTAGAGCGTGAATTGTATAATTGAGTCATAGGGTTGTCCACCATTAGAATTATAAGTTAATGTAAAGTTTTTTCAGCCTAACCATGGTCTGTAGACAATGGGATTGTATTAATAGAGCAGGGCTCTAAGTGTAAAGAAAGTAATTTTAGTGGAGAATAGATAGAATAGTGAAACATGGTAAGAGAATAGAGGGAAAGTTGAAGTGTATTGGGTCATAGTAGTAGGAAGAGGCTTTGCAGCTGAGTGCGCAGAGGCCTAGTAGAGTCCGTAACTGAGTGCACAGGGTGGAGTCAAGTTTGTAAGTGGGATTGTACTTGAAAAAGAATACTAATAAAGATAAGTTTGATTTGGAATATTGTGCATCTATGTTTCTACTTATCTTTATGCATTTATACTATTTATGATTACGCGCACTTACCTAAATGTTGCATGAAGTAATAAGAATATTGGGCCCACACAAGTTAAGTTAAGCACTAATACAATACCGCAGTAAGAATAGAGATCAGGGTAGTACTTTCTTTGTCCCCTTACAGAGGCGTGCAGAGGTAGTGGCACAGGTCATGAAGGATAGACAGCCACGAAGAGTAGCACAAGCATAGAGGTTCAGACTACAAACCTCCAAAAACTTCATCAAGACATCCCTAGGGTGTAGAAACCTAGTTCCAACACCCTACCATACTACTTCGGGTGAGACCTTAGTGTGCGCTCTGTGAACTGTTGCCAAAAGGACTAGTAGTACTAGGATTTGCTTCGCTAAATCACATCAGAACTTGCGTCAGGCCCCACTAAGCGAACAAGTGGCTAACCATGGCCTTCCAAGGATGAGAGGATAACCCTTGAACTTGGTCTTAGGTTGGAGAACTAAGAAGTCAGCAGGGTATTCCTAGGAATCAATGGAGACCATCAAATCCTCAACAACTCCCTTAGAAGCTACTATGGACTTGTCTGCAAGCTGCAAGGTTTTTGCGGTCTTCCTTAATGATCCTTAGAGATTTAGTTTAAGAATAGTCTCCTTAGTCATCACATTGATGGTATCCCCAAGATCGATCAAGTTATGGGGGACAATGATACCATTGATGTGCACATCTACCACAAGGCTTCGAGGATCTAGATACTTTGGCAATTCACTCGCCCCAACATTAAGTCAGACAATTGTCTAATGACATTAATGGTAGGGGTGTATTTTTTTCACCTCCTAGGATGTTTGAATAATTTCTCCATGATTAACTTGTTATAGATGGGGACATCCTTTATATCTTGGAGAAGTGGGATTTAAACACACAAGTATTTCAATTCAAGCAGAATTTTAGTCTTTTCTAGGGTGTGTTGGATAGGCTGGATTAATATCTCAAGAAAAGGAGGTGGATTGGCCTGAGGAACACTCTCCTCCTTTTCCTCTTCAAGCTGCTCGGGTGGAGATGGAGGTTCATTATCTGGAAGCACTCTTCAAGACCTGAGGTTCATTTCTTCAATTTCCATAGCATAGGTAGGGTAAGATGTTTCCCCACTGTATACCTGTTGTGCTTGTTTGTTGTTCGTGTTCAGATTTGGTAGCAGGCATATGAGTTTGCTTAGGTGGAGTAGGGTGAAGGAGATGTTGTTGAGATGGAGGTGGAGGCTTTAAGGTTGGAGATTGGTTGTATGGGGGCCTCCACCCCTGGGATGGTGTATTCCATTGAGCTTGTGGAGGAGAATATGGCTAAAATGATTGACTGGCAGGTTGGAAATGGTATTGAGGTGAAAAAGACTAGGGAGAAGGTGTGGACGATGAAGGATGAGGAGGATGGCACTAAGGGGGAATGGATACATTATGGTTAGGGTTCTAATATGAATAGAATGACCCTTGTATGCCTTAATGGTATTGTTGAGGTCCTTGAGGCCTTCTTTGGTTGATATAGCGGAGTTGTTCAGTCACCCCTTCAGTTCCTTGATACACAACCTTCAATCCAGGCAAAGAAGGGCACTTGTCTATGGAGTGTTTCTCCTCATACACTGAGTAGATCTCTATAATATTCAATGGACATTAAATTCTACGGTGCCTTCTAGTGCATCTAGGGATAAAGACAACTAGGGCTCTTTCTACTTCTTCCTACTTCCTCTTGATCTCATGGTGTCCATTTGTAGAGCAAGGGTATGCAACATTTCACTATTGAAGTATTCCAACATGTCCTCGATTTCACTTTTGATGGATGTGTTGGAGGAGGATGTACTAGCCAAATCTTGACTAACCCTATGCTTCTTTCTGGCTACCCTATAGTGACTTTTGGAAACTGTCTTGACATCATCATAGGGTAATTGATAGATGTCCCCTCCTGACATCATGTTTAGGGTTTCTAGGAGATCTTCCATGATCCCGTCAAGAAGGACTAGCTTAACTGATTTAGGATTGAGGGTGCATCTAGGCGTTTTGTAGCTAAGTTGGAACCTTTCCTCATAATATTCCAAAGACATCATTTTCGGAGGTCATTCTAAAATTTTCCTCTTTGGTATCTTTGGACCTACAATAATCCTTGTACTTATTGTTGAAGGCTTGCTGCATTTGAGCCCAGGTGGTGATGTTGTCCCCAAATAAACCCATGAAGTAGTGCAAGGTTGCATCTTTGAGGGTGGATGGGAACAATTTCAACTTTTGGTCATCAGTGGTATAATCATAAGTTTTTCATATGACAACAAACTTAAACAAAAAGGTATATGGGTCCTTTGAGGTTAAGCCATGGAAGTGACGAAGGGTAGAGGGACTTATGTATTTCATCTTATCATATCCATTAGTTCCTCTGATGGGAAAAGCACCCTTAGATCTGTTTTCAATCCCATTTCTATTTTCAACCATGGTGTAGGTTGTTGGAATGGTCTCTTCTTCTTCTTCCCCAATAGGCTCTTCAAAGATCTCTGGTTGTTTGCCTAATGGGTCCTCCATCTCATAGCAACTGAGGAAGAGGGAAGGTTGCTTATTAGCTATGGTTGGGGTATTTGGAAAAAAAAATTCCTAAGGTGTCTCTACCCCTACGAGGCATAAAGGAAAAATATATCTATAATATATATATATATAAATAATATATATATATATATATATATATTATATATATATATATATATATATATATATATATATATATATATATATATATATATATATATATATATATATATATATAATATAAATATATATATATATATATTAGAATTACTTGTAGAATGGAAAGGAAGCATGATTTTCAACTATTTTATGAATGGAACTACTTGAAGAATTTAAAGCAATAAAATATTGCAACTATCTATTGAATGGAAAACAAAAGGGAAAACATAAATCACATCTTCTTAGACACCTCCCCGACAATGGCGCCGAAAAGTGATGAGCTCCTGTATTGTAGCAAGGATGTTACAACTCCTAAGGTTACCGACTTTACTTCATTAACCTAGGGTTCATAAAAACTTAGAGGTGACAATGTTATATACACAATATATGCAATGGTCTACTCTTGTCACTTTTCAACTGGGGCGGTAGACCACTAGGGTTTTTCAAACCAATCCTCTATTGTTTAGAAGGATTCTGACTACCACATAGCAAAGGGGAAAACTATTCTTAATGCAGAAAGGTAATGTTGCCTACTCTAGGAAATGGAAGTGTTGAATTGGAAAATGCTAGAAAGTGAAATGAAATCATGTAGCTAATCATCTACACATATTTCTTGCAAAGGAGATGTAACTTAACCTTGCATATAACATCTAGTTATTTGTACTAAATGAGCATGGGAATTATCCTAGAATTATTGTGAATATTGCATGCATGTACTAACTAGAAATTGCAGAAAAGCCTTTTTGGTTTTTGCTTTTATAAATGTAAATGTTAAATTAACTAATTTTATCTTTGGTAGGGGAGACAGGTATGGGGAACATGTCTAGAATGGTGTTTAGGGTATGGAAGCCAAGTGGATGCCTAACCTAAGCTCATATGACCATTTATGCTCAATTTGGGGTTAAAACAGGCTGCTACAGGGTTTCTTATAGTATTATAAGATGTCCTAGTTCTACCACGGGATGCCCTGTTTTACTACAAGAAATAGGTCGAAAGCTTATAGGGAGGTAGGAAAGGTAGAATGAAGTGTGGGAAAGGTGTTTTATAGGGGGAATAAGGCACAAAGGAGGTGCAAAGTACCCAAGGTTCAACCCAAGTCTCCAAGATAGTTGGACTTTCTCAAGGCAAATGCCCACTTTGTTACAAAACAAAAATTTGGATTAGGGTTTGGTGGACTTTGGTACCGTAGGTGGATAAGACTGGGATGAGGCTAGTGAGATGAGGTCCCCCTGTAGATTAGAAACTCCTGCAACAACATACATTATTTTCTTCATTTATGCACAACTTCATCTATATATGGAAAAGATTTGTTGAATTTAGGAAAAATAGAGTTATTAATAACTAATGGGTAAGTCTATGAATGTAAGTTCTTCTAAACCATAGAAAACTCAAGAAACCAAACTAGAAATTGCAGGCACTTCTAAGGAATTGAGAAACAATGATTTATGCAACAAGAAATCCTAAGTTATGCAGTGATCAAAAAATAAATATGTTTTGGGCAGTGAGAATGGAACCCTCAAACCATGATCCCATAAGGGACATCAGGCAGACGCCACTACCACAATATTTTCTAAAGTATTTACTTTTACTATTGTACCAATGATCTATCTGTCCAAAAATGGAAGCAAACTAACTAACCATCCAAATCCTTGTAGATTAAACAAAACAAAAATCACTTCAGCAACTAACTATGAATGTAATCTAAGCATACATATACAAAAAGAGGAACCTTTGTTGCTAGGGTTGGGCCCTAACCCAAGAGCTTCATCCCTCTGAGTCAACTCAGTGTTGGATCAAGGGAATACTTCTCATTCTCATCAAAATGTCAAAAATACATCAATCACAGTGTCTTAGCTTGAAAATGCCTCTTGGCTACAACAAAAAAGGGTCTAATCTTAATTAGGGCCTAGGCCTTCTTATTTATACAACTGAATCTAAGAACAACTTCCTTAAAATTAGGGAGGCTTGGCTCGCAAACTTGAGATTAACTTATCTTCAACTATCAATGGCTTAGCTGTGAATGGCCTTAGTGGGCTTCATTGCTTGTAACTCTGAGTTAATGAGATCACATGGAGGAATCTTTGAGCGATTGAGGAGTTAAAGAGGGAGATACAATCTCCTAAAATCCCTCTTTCTTGTTTACTTCAATTTCTTGCACTTAAATTATCCAAAATTGCTCCAAATCCTACAATTAATGTACATTAGGCTACATGACATAACATCTCATATTTACCCTTCTCACTAAGAAAAATATAACAAAATATGTAAAGAAATGTGAGAAAAGTTGATTTTAATAAGTTGGAGAGTGGCATTAAGGTCCATATAATTTACCTATTGATGATCCTCATCACATATTGTAACTCCAATTGAGATTTTTAGGATCCAAACTTAACCACCAGTAGGATATTAGCTTGTGTTATAATTAGACCACAAGGAAGAAAAGCGATTCCATTATATTTGAGTGCATTTTTTCCATAGATGAGTAGTGAAGTTGACAGTGGATGGAGGGAGATAAAACATGGAGGCTTTGTGCACTATAGTAGCCCATGGGCCACAATTTTCACTTTTTACTTTCTTTCATTTCCATTCAAAGAAAGGGAGTGCAACATAACCTCACCTTCTAGCTAGGTTTTTTGCTGAAAGGTTTTCCTAGGTCATAACTTGTCTTATTATGGTTGTGAGTGATTGAATTTTTGTCTTTCCTCTATTTTGTTCACTTACTATATTGCATGCATAAAAATAATGACTTAATAAATCCACAATTCTAAGGAAAATAACCCTCATAGTATATGTTTCATATGCTTAGTATAAATTTATCAGATTTCTTGTAACAAACTATGCAGTGGAATATCCATCATAGTTTATGGATAATAGAGATTTATCTCTTATCAGTTTAGTGACGTGATGGTGTACAATACCCTTATTATGTGCATATATGTATAGGTTGCTGATGTACTTCTATGGTATTTGAATTTCTTTAAGAAGAATTAGGTGGAGCTTTATTTTTCGGGTGCGATTATTTATAATATAATTCATGATGTATATATAATTTGGTTTGTGTGGGGTTTAGTTCCTAGGTTTAGATCTTATGGAAGGGGTTGAGGGTTGGAGTAAATTATGGGTTCCAAGAGCATGACCGAGTCTAGAAAATTCCTAATGGCAATATCAAACCATGACTATTGGGAGATCATTATTCTAGACAACATATGGAATAGCAACAACATAAACATAACCTAAATTATAACAAAATAAAAATAAATATTTACAAACACATTTGAGCCAAAATTTTATACCAATTGAAATGTCTTAAAAAATCTTCCTATGGTGAGGATGGTTTTAAATGACCTATATGATACTGACTGAAAATTGGACAGAATCAAAATATTTAGGGAAGTGGTGAGAAGGTGAAGTTCAAAATATAGTATCTACATTGTAAAAACTAGTTGTGATTCATTTATTTCTAGTTTTCGATACAATAATGTTGCACTCTATCTTATATAGCTTGAGTTTTTAATTTTTTAATTTATTTATTTTGAATAAAAAATTTGTGTGCAACTTTTAGATGCGATATTTTAGTAATAGTACACATCACAAACTACAATGAAAATTTCAGTTCTTTATGAACACATTGAGTGAATTCACTACTCAAATGGAAAAGAGAAAGGGTGGGATATGCCCAGTGTATTTGAGTTTAAGGGTGAGGGAAATCTAATGATGGTCTCATGATACACACACACACACACACACACACACACACATAAATTTTCTCAAAAAATAATGTTTTCATATGTTCACATCCAAAACTACCACAATTGTGATCCCAAACCTATATCTCAAGTAGCCAAGTCATCATGCATATGACATTCCATCTAGGAAATATTTAAATTAAAGAAAAGTGTATTCACATTCTAAGGACTAAAAACGCATTCACATATTAGCACTAAAAATGCATATGAATTTCTAACACAAAATTGAGTGCACATTCCTAGCAATAAAAATGTATGTGAGTTCCTAGACCTAAGGATGCATGCATGTTCCTAGCACTATATACATGTATATGCTCCTATCACTACGAATGCATACGAGTTCCTATAGCTAGTGACTTAACACATGATAAATGGTTGAGGAAGGGTTGGTGGGTGGGGAAGGAGAGGTCAAGACAGGGATGGATTGATGGGCCAAGGGAGATAAAGAAAGAAATAAAGAAATAGAGAGGGAGATAGTGGGTTGTGCAGAAGAATGAGTTGGTGAGTAAGGGGAGAGAGTGAGAGAGATTTGAAAAGTGAGAGAGATGAGGAAAGAGGATGGACAAGGGAGAGGGAGGCAAATAATTGTGGTTGACAAAGGGAGGAAGAGAGAGACAAAGTTGGAGGGTGGCTATTGTGAAGGATGGACCAAGAGAGAGACAGACAAAATGTGTGTGTATGAGTGAGTGAGAGTTGGGGGAGGTGGGACAGAAAGAGAGATGAAGAGTGGGAGATAGAGATATGCATGAGGGGTGTAGACAGTGAAATTCATAGAATAGGAGGGAATGAGTGAGAGAGAGTGGGGAGGTAGAGATAGAGAAGGATAAAGTAGGGGAGATAGAGACAAAGAGAGAAGAAATAGTGGCAGAGAGAAAGTGAGAGAGTACAAAAGGAGTGAGGAGAGAGAAGGAGAGAAGCATAGAGGAAGAGGTGGTGGGGTGAGTGAGAGAGGTAAAGATAAAGATAAAATGGGATTTTCATGAAGGAGGGATATATGAATTAACCACACTAAAACTGGTTGATATACGTTGATATTGAGAGAGAAAACTTTTTTGTCACATAAAATTAAATTTTTGGCTCATGCAAATAAAATTTTGGATCTAATAATGAATGTGATTTTATCTCTAACGATACATTATGAGTGAATTTTTTTGTTTCATATGTAAATAAGATTTTAACCCATGCAAAAAAAATTATTTAGTGGTTTCAACTCATATTATACAAAATTTTACTTCCTTGCAATATGTACCACTTCTTCAAAGTTATGATAGTCACAACAAAGAGAAATATTTATTAGAAATATTTCAATAAACTTGAAAAAACTTCCTCTTCATAATCTCTTGAAAATAAACCTACCTTGAAAAATGAAAAAACATATTCCACTTTTGTGATGTGTTGAAAAAAACATGATAAAGTGATTTGTCAAACATTATGATGTTGTAATGTGATGAGCATAACCTTGTGTAGTATTTTGATGAATATAATATTATTTAGTTGGGCATTGAAGAAAAACCAATGTCATAATATGATAAATGTAGCTTTGTTGAAAATAGTAACAAGAAATGCTAACTATAGAAGTGTAAATTAGCACTGCTATAAATAGAATTTTAGGATATCTTCCTATTTTAGTTAAGTGCCTGAACTAAAATAGAGAAGTAAAATTTGAATTTTATCTTAGCAGTTGTTTGTAAAATAATTAATTAATTCATTTTGAGTTAATTAGTTGTAGAAAATCAAACATGAAAGTTTATGTGGAGACATGCAACAGTTTCTCCATTGATTGAGGAATTTATCCATTAGTTAAAGAGATAAAGATGAGTTGTAATATTGAGTTGTAATTAGTTGGCTCAGTTAACTGACTCAAGTCTAGTTAGATTAGTTCAAACAGTTTGTTGAATTAATTGTGAGTTTAGTTATTTAATGCATGCATGTATGTAATTGTTGCACTTCATATAATTGAATATTCTCTCACAAATAACTCATGCATGTAAGTTCAAACAGAGACCTAGTTGAGATCAGATGGAGGGACGATGTACTAGCAGTTGCATGAATATTCCATTGTGAATATCTCTTGCATGTAGAAGGAATTCATTCCTTGGAGATTGTGCAGTTACTTCTTCAGTTTAGTGAGTGTGTGATGAGGTCATTCACATAGGTGGCATCATTGGTCCCCATGAAAAACTGTGCAAGGAAATAGGAGGCTTGGAGGGATGAGGGAAGGCATATCTTGTGTCTACTCAATCTGTGAGCTATATTGTTTGATTGCAGAGAGAGCAGGATAGCTTGTGAGTTGATTCTTTTTGTAACTTGAACATATTTCGACTTGTATAATAATACAGAGATTGGGGTTTTAGATTGAGGCTTTCCCTGGGTTATTCTTCTGTGTTCATGTGTGATTGAATTCTCATTCTCAGTTATATGTGTTATATTTGATCTTGCTCATATTCGATTAAGCTTCCGTAAAGTTTTTTTGTAGAAGTAGATCTTGTATTTTGCTTTAGTATATTGCATAATCTATTGATTTACAATGGGAATTTCTACATGGTATTAGAGCAGAGGTGATCAAAGTGAAGAACAATATACAAGAAGGGAAAAGTTCCAAGTTTGAGGTTCCTGAATATAGAAATTGAGTTCTTATCACATCTCAATTTCACTAATGGCGTTCAACGGTTTAAGACTCGAGTATGCCCTTGATGGCAGCTCGAATTATATAGCCTAGAAGGATCTCATGGAAGCAGTATTAGAGGATAATGGTCTAAAGGACTTGATCGATCAAGAAGTTCCCAAGCTGACTGATATTACAAAATTGGTGGAATGGAAGAAATGTGTGGCTAGAGCAAGGAGAATCCTTCTGGAGGGAGTTCGAGACCACATAGTCTCGAGTATCCATGGGAAGGAGACACCATTTTCTATGTGGAAAACATTGAAAGATCTATATTAGAACAACATAAAATAAGCAATGTGAGAGCATAACACATAAAACACATATACACAAAGATTTTCCCATGGATCCCAAAACCGGGATTACCACCTTGATTTTTCATTATGTTCCTTTCAATGTTACAATACATATTTACACATGTCGAAGCATCCAATACCATGGACTAAAAACCTTCGCGTCAAAAACCATGTGCGAAAATCATGCACAAAACCATAGGTGGGTCTGCACAACCTAACATAGGGTCCAAAACCAAAATTTTCTAGGACGCTACCCCAAACCCCATAAAGTGGGGTTGTGGGTACACCTCAAACCCCCTATGACCCGCCCCCGGCTACATAATCGATGCAACGAAGGGGGGCTTCGCCCCCCCTCTAACCCCCCGGTTAACTACGTGGGCTAGTCGTGGAAAGAATTTAACACAACCCAACACCTAGGAGATGATTTTACAACCCAATATGAGCAACTAAATTCTCATGGAGAAGTGAGGATGTGAGGATTTCTTAGTACAGGTTCATGAGCGTCATCCATTTACAACTTAGTTATTTAGTCATATTCTTGTTTTGTTGAAACTTGACCCTTGGTATATGCTAAGATTAGTAGTACTCATTTATATTTTGTAATGTTATAAACCATTCATTAAGATTTCATGTTTTAAGAAACTGCTTAGAATAGAGAAAAATAGATTCTTATCTGTGTCATTAGCTAAATCTGCTAAAAGTAAGATACTCGTGGAGAATATGGGAATTGTATTTAATAAAGGGGATTGTGTTCATCCATTTAAGGTTATTTCCTAGCGATGTTAAAGGATTATTGTGTTTTCCAAAGCTATACGGTTACAAGAGTGTGCAGGTTGTTATTATAGGTGCTTACTTCAATCAATCAAGCAACAATTTTGTGATAGATATTATGAGTTTCCTAACTGAAGTACTGGCATACACCACTCTACATTTATTTTTCTACAGTCCCTCATATTATGTACCTGATTTTTCTGATGAGTTCTAATTTCAATGTCCTTATTGAGCCTCCCTATGTAGTCCCTAGAATCAGAGACTGTAGGCTGTAATGTTTTTTGGAAGTTGTTTGAAAGAATTATCTTTGCATGTAGCGTTAAATACACATTTAGAAGATTCATAAGGTGGATCTTAGGCTTTGTTCATTTAATTGAAGATTTCACTGAAGGGAAATATATGTCTATCAGACGTGATTCTTTATGTTGGACTTTCAACACAAGCATTTACAAAATTAACACTATTACTTTGTCTTGTTTGATTGATATTATTAAGAGGGTTGAATGACTTTTTGGGTAAACTAATCAACATTTCTATTATCATTTAGAAAATATTGTATAAACGAGCTACATAAATCTTTTTTGAGTTAGGTAATCTCTTTTATAATCCCATGCAAAACCCTTTATCTTCACATCAAGAACAAAATGAGTAAGGAAATCCATATCTGCATGAGATATATGACCTATTTCTTATTATATTATTTATAATTTCTTAATGTTGTTTGCCTTGAGTTTGTGTTCACAATTTAAGGATGATACTTGCTATTACCAACATAAAAAGTGTCACAAGAAATAATTGAATCAGGAAAGTGGCTTCTTGCTTTTTGTCTACCAAAACTTCTATAAGCTCTACCACTTTCCCTATCCATTTTTATCTAACCTAAAAATATTTGTTTTCAATAACCTTAATCACATATGAGATTATTAATCATTTTATGTCCATATCCATAACATGATTTACTATTGATCGTGTTTTTATTTCATTTTGATTTAGTATTCCTTTCCTAACTAGACATAAAATTAAAACCTTTTTTCATTCATACTATTCTCCAAGTTGATTTAATTGTTGTTGAATCCACAATAATGTCTATTTGGTGGTTGAAACCCATATGAAAAAAGGTTTTAGTCAAATATGAAACCAAATAATTATATGGAAAAAGCCACTAATGGACAAGATTATGGTGGTGTTCTCTTCGTATTTTCACGTCTGGCCTATCTCGAGAGTCAGACTAAACTAAAAAAAACTGATAAAGCTATAAATAAAGGGAGAATGGGTCCTTGGAAGAAGATTGGATGACAATGGTTTCTTAAAGAACGTAAATTGTTTCAATTTTGATGAAGAAATGATTTCGCTTCAGAACTTTTTTCTATTTTTCCTTTTCTCCCAAGTGTGACATATAGGAAGGAAACTAGCATTACAAATCCCATTCACAACATTGTATAACCTAAAATGAAGAAGTGATATTATGAGAAAAGATTACCTATAGTTATTCACTCGAAAGAAGAGAATCATTTGCCTACTACTTATTTTAGCATGAAAAGGGAATTGTAATGATTGGCCTTTAGAGAACCTTCCTCTGGACTATTCTTAGCCTGATTTATGTATTTTCCTTATGCCATCATTAATTGTTTGTCTATCATTTTGGGATAATTTTAGCATTCAGTAGATCCATTGATTTCAA
>APFE030320160.1:95449-121657 GCA_000404065.3 Pinus taeda
AATTGTCATTAGTGACGTGCAAATTTTTAAAAGGTCAATATTTAATGGTTAAATAAGGAAAATATAGTTAAATTCTCACTAACTTTAACCCTTTCATACACATAAACATTTTGTTTCCATAGATTTATATGCTCACCTATGGAACAAAATGCACATGAATAGTATGGAACCTCTTTTCTTCCTTGTGGCTCTGGTTATAACATAGGGAAATAACCTACTCATGGTTAAATTTGACTACTTCAACTCTTAACTTAAGTTACGATATGGACTCTTTTAGAGTGTTATTCATTATATTTGCATGGTGAGCCACTTTTCGATGTATAGTGGGGGTTTACATGACATCTTCTCGAATCATGGTGGTGAAAACAAGGTGGTCAACTTTTGGGTGACATAACTTTTCCATTTGACGGTATTTATGTGTCATTGGAAAGATGTATGTCTATAGAATAGCACTAAGCAGTGCATCGTTGGGTTAAAAGGTTTTGCCCCTAAAAAATGTGGTTTGATGCATCAAACAACGTCGAGAAATTTTTAGACCCCAATTTGCCAAACTAAAACCGAGAGATAAAATGATTCCTCCCCTTCTTCCATTGCAAAAACATCAAAATAAATAACAAACAATCTAATAATACAATATAAAACAGTTTACATAATCATCACATAACAATATCATATAATATTATCACATTTCTATCTTTTTCACATAAACAATATCCTATAATATAATCAAATTCCTATACAAAATACCCTATAATATTATCAAATTTCCATTTTTTCACGTGCACAATACCCTATAATTACGCCGTAAGGCGTTCCCCTCTGAAATCAACTTTCCTTTGAGGTTATGTGTCCATTCGTGAGTTCTTGATTTAGTTGTTAGACGATTGAAATTGTTTGGACCATCGTATTGATTCCACCGGTACTAAACATTGTCAGAATCGCAACTGGCAGATCTCCATTGTTAGGTTGAGTGTTTTGGAACAATTCATAGAATACGGTTCAACTATTAGGACTCTGTATTGTCGATCAAAGTGGTGGCTTCGCCACAACATCAACTGCTTCCTTCCCCGAGCACTTGCTCGAATGTATCGGTCCCAATCTTGCTCTAGTCCTCGTCTGTGTTTCACGGAAAACACAGAGGTTTCAGGTTCAATTCTCTGCGATGTCAATCCTTGCAATCCATGACTATTTTGAAGGACTTCTCGACGTAGGTGGGGAACAGATTCCTAGAGCCGAACGCTGTTGAGCACAATGTGGTTTGTCTGGGGTTTCCAAGCAAGGGTCGAATGGCCACCAACACACTTGATCTACTCAAGGTATTTACATATTTGTTTTCTTTTCCTATTCTTTGTAGAGATGGTCGATAAATTAGGGCATTTTGATTACATTTTTAGATTGATGTATTAATAGTATTTGCAAAATCTAGGTAATAAGAAATAGTTTATTCCCAGGAACACAACTTTATGCTGAATATTGTCCATTCATTAGTTTTTTCCCAGCGACATATATACACATTTCTCTATGTTTTCCAGCTTACACGAGGGATCCTTGTTCAACTTTCTAGTTGATATATGCTTCATTTTTTAACTCTAGTTTGCTACACGCCTGTATATGTTTATGACTTTTGTGGTTCATATCCATTTTTTGGTATCAGAGCAGAGAATCTGATCTCATGCCTTGCCCACATGCATATCACGAGCACTCTCGATTTGCCATTATGGCACCAAGAGCAAGCTCTATTTTGTCATTATGGTGGTTCGGGGCCGATATGTGTGGGCTATGTGGAAGATTTCGCTGTGGTTCAGTCTCTTTTGTAGGGCTGAACAAATTTATAAATAATTTAGTAACGAGACATAACAACTTTTCAGTATCGGCCTTCTATGAATGAAATAGATTGTAGCGAGCGGTAGTAAATAGAATGCATGCAAGAAGGGTGAAATAACCAACTAATATAAATGCACTGAGCTCTTAGTATGCCCGCACAGCTTCTCATCTGTGCAAAGTGCAAACTGATCAGAATCACTATCTGCAATATACTAATACTGGAGTAGCTTTTAACAAATAGTCCGTGTTCACAAAGTTGTGTTGTAGACAGTGGGGCCAGTTTGGAGTGTGGACCTTTCAAGCTGTAGAGAGGCAGTAATAAGTACGGGAGTTACAATTTAGTCCCAAGTCTAACTAGGTGAAAGTTACTGCATTATATCCTTCCAATCCCGAATCATAAAATTTCAAAAATCTAAAGTTCAAATGCCTTATCCTGAATTGGATTACTAACCCATATTAGTTACTTTATACATTGAGGTTAACAAGATGAGCGATGAAACAAAGGATCAAATGATCCATATGTTCATGACAACAATACTCATTTAATTTTCTCAGGACTTTCAAAACCATATTGTGACCCATATGAATGTTTCAAAAGCTTGTCATTGTTGGAATAAGGTGGTTATGCTGCATGTAGTATTGTAAGAAAGTGCCCATTTTGAAGGGAAATTTGCCGAGGGCAGTTGTTCATTCAGTTGGCTATTTGCATAGAATAGGTATGTTTACAATGAAATCATCCATTCGGTGAGTATTAATGTTAAGTAGGTGGGTAAGCTATTTTTTTTTGTTTGCTAGTTACGTCGTAAGGCGTTCCCCTTTGAAATCAACTCTCCTTTGAGGTTACGTGTCCATTTGTGAGCGCTTGATTTAGTTGTTAGATGATTAAAATTGTTTCAGCCATCGGACTGATTCGACCGGTACTAAACGTTATAAGAATTGCAACTGGCCACACATAGTGGCCACACAGAGCAACGCCCTCTCCTTGCTTGGAACTACCTTGATCACCGCTGCTCAGCGATACTGGATCGCCCTTGTTGGGTATATTAAAGCGGAACATAAAAATCCCGTACGAGAGAAAACCAAATAAAGTGCAGGACCTTACCTCACTTAGAAGGTATTGAATTCTTTTACCTCAGGTGAAATACTGAGTAAAGCTTTTCAGCATAAAATTAAGCTGGCACATGAAATTATCTTAGAAGGTTAGAGTTTCCATAACCAATCTATGAAAAATTGGAATTCACATGTACAAACCTCTGTTTGAATGCAAGGCCTCTCTTCAATCTCATTATTTCAACTGTATTATAGAAATTTCATAAGTTATTGATCCAGATAGACCTTCCAATTCATGGAGTTATCTTTGAACTTTTATCTTTTCATAGCCTTATAAATTACTTATAAAAGAGGTGGCTACATCCATAAAATTGTCTCATCTGGTCAATATAAATTTCATAAGTTATTGATCCAGACAGACCTTCCAATTCATGGAGTTATCTTTGAGCTTTTATCTTTTCATAGCCTTATATATTACTTATAAAAGAGGCTGGTGCATCCATAAAATTGTCTCATCTGGTCAACAGTGACCGACCCAACATATCTATGGAATTCCACAAGAATACCCAAACAAGGTAAAATTTCATAAGTTATTGATCCAGATAGACCTTCCAATTCATGGAGTTATCTTTGAGCTTTTATCTTTTCATAGCCTTATAAATTACTTATAAAAGAGGCCGCTGCATCCATAAAATTTTCTCATCTAGTCAACGGTGACCGACCCAACATATCTATGAAAATCCACAGAAATACCCAAACAAGGTCTACACATGCCTAGAGGGAAATGTGGAAGTAATACAAAAATTCATAAAACATAGTACCCAAGAAGCCCACTAAACCACTGAATGCATCTTGAATCAACCTCATATACCCAATATGCAACTCGTAAATCACTTAAATAATTTTGGTTGCCTGGATAACCAGAAAGACTTTTGCTTACATAGAGTAGGTCAATTTCATCGTTTAACCTATAATGATAGAACAGGTCTCTTTGTTGTTTAGTTTGGCTCAGGTGGATCGTTTAACCTATAATGATAGAATAGGTCTCACTGTTGTTTATTTCAGCTCAGGTGGAAATATATTTTTCTTATTTCTTTTAAAATTTTATTGTGTTGGTCTTAAAATGGGTTTCCCACAAGTGTATTTAAAAATGAAAGTCAGGAAAATAGAAACAATTGTGAAAATGGAAGATTGGAAAGCCAAAAAAACAGGATTTTGGAGAGTTGGAAATCCAAGAAAACAATGTAAAAGGATTAAAATAGATTATTACTCATTTTGTAAATATATATTTATTTTCTAAGAGTTTACATGAATAAAAGCTATTAGCTCATGACAGTGATCTAACAGGGTATAACTATCCTTGTGGTAAGCGACAACCATGTTCCATTACTTTTAGTCTATGCATTCCATCCAGATTTTAACCACGAAATTATGTATTATTAAAAGGGATTAACCAATCCGTTTTCTAAAAAAAAAACAAGAAATATGCCCTTTTCTAATAGCAAAATTCACATGCACAAACCTCTGTTTGAATGCAAGGCCTCTCTTCAATCTCATTCTTTCAACTTTATTATAGAAATTGCTTGGATGTAGACAATGCCATATGCCAGCATGCATTGGTGTGACAGAAAAGAGAAGGTAAGAAGAAACTTGACAGGTACAAGTAACAGTTTTCTGAACAGTATAATGGAAGTAAAAATACCCTACTTCAAATACAGGGTATAAACTTCATAGTTTCCTGAATTCTGGGTCACTCCTAACTTATTGTTGAACTCCACCTGCAGATGAGATTAAATATCTCACATTATCCATCACACACTCCCTCTGTATGATAAAAGTGATCTAAGTATCAATTTCCATACATGAATTGGTGGATTTCATTTCATTTCATAGTGTATGTAAAGGACAGAGGAAACAGATTGAGGTTCTTTGTCACCTCACAGAAGCTTGTAGAGAGAGAAAACATTGCCAAACAAATGGATGAACTATCTAGGGAAAGGAATGACATACTCCATCAAAACGAAGAAACATGGGAAGAAAATAAAGGGATTTCCAAACAAGTAGCTGAGGTTTTGATATTGAATGAAAATGCAGTTAAGTAGAAAGATGCAAGACTTTTGGAGACTCTATCAGAACTTGAATTTGAAAGGAAAGCACGGAAGTCTGTTGAAGCAAAGAAAACATATTTGAATATGGAATTAAACCAAACGATGGTATTTCCCCACAAGGAACTTGGAAAGAATCATGCACTAAAGAGGCAGAGAGACGTAGCAGGGAGCATTGATAGTTTGTAGTTGCATGCATATTTTGTAGCTTTGCTATTTTCAATGTTAAAATATATGCATTAGTTGTGTCTAGGCTAACAGAGCTATGGGATACCTCTTAATTTTCATTTTGCAGTGCGTAGTGTGTCCATCGTTGGGACTTAAGATGCTTGAACTAAACGAACTTGTTAAATCTCAGCTTAAAGTGGGAGGTTCAGCTTTTCCTGATGTAACAGAGGGTTTTCTTATGCCACAGGTGAGCTACCATTGGATAAAACTTGTGCATCTGTGGATTCATTTTTTCTTTTTTATTGCACTGGTTATGATAAAATGTTTATGGGATAAATCTATAGTAGAAGTTAGTCTAAAAATTCATAATAGATGGGATGATTTTACTTGGATGGTTGCTAATAAGATCTTTGTGTTTTATTTCCTAATTCCATTCTTGCATTAATAATTGAATTTTAACTCACTTTACCTCTGTCTAATGTTGTTTTTTGCATATAGCAATTCAAAGGAGCGTATACTATATTTGATACCTTTTTGGCCTACCAAATTGATGGTACAAATTATGTTTTACATTTTAACATATGTTTTTGATTAAAACATCATAGGTGACTCCTGGATCACCTTCTTATCGAGCTGGATTTTGTCCTAGAGATGCCGTCATTCAGTTTGATGGGAAACCAACTAAAATCATCAAGGATGTGAGTTGGAGCATGTTTTTTATAATTAGCAGCACACAACAATAGAGAAATGTCATGATTTCTAATTTCTTATATAAATGGGCTACAATAGATTGTTGAGATAATGGGTGACAAAGTTGGAATTGAAATCAACTTTCCTTTGAGATTACGTGTCCATTCGTGAGCGCTTGATTTAGTTGTTAGACGATTAAAATTGTTTGAGCCATCAGATTGATTCCACTGGTACTAAACGTTATAAGAATCACAACTGGAAAATCTCCATTGTTTAGTTGAGAGTTTGGGAACAATTCATAGAAGACGGTTCAACTATCAGGACTCTGTAATGTTGATTAGAGCAGCGGCTTCGCTACAACATCAACTGCTTCCTTCCCCCAACACTTGCTCGAATGTATCGGTCCCAATCTTGCTCGTGTCCTCATCTGTGTTTCACAGAAAATGCAGAGGTTTTAGGTTCAATTCTCTGCGATGTCAATCCTTGCAATCCATGGCTGTTTCGAAGGACCTCCTGACGCAGGCGGGGAATGGATTCCTAGAGCCTAATGTTGTTGAGCGCAATGTGGTTCCTCTAGGGTTGCTGAGCAAGGGTCAAATGGCCATCGATACACTTTATCTACTCAAGGTATTTACATATTTGTTTTCTTTTCCTATTCTTTGTAGAGATGGTTGATAAATTAGGGCCTTTTGATTACATTTTTAGATTGATGTATTAATAGTATTTGCAAAATCCAGTAACAAGAAATAGTTTATTGCTAAGAACACAACTTTATGCTGAATATTGTCCATTCATTAATTTTGTCCCAACAGCGTATATACACATTTCTCTATGTTTTCCATCTTACACGAGGGATCCTTGTTCATGTTTCTAGTTGATATATGCTTCATTTTTTGACTCTATTTTGCTACACACTTGTATACATTTATGACTTTTGTGGTTCATATCCATTTTTCGGTATCAGAGCAGAGAATCTGATCTCATGCCTCGCCCACATGCATATCACAAGCACTCTTGGTTTGCCATTATGGCACCAAGAGCAAGCTCTATTTTGTGATTATGGTGGTTCAAGGCCCATCTGTGTGGGCTCTGTGGCAGATTTCACTGTGGTTCAGTCTCTTTTGTAGGGCTGAAGAAATTTATAAATAATTCAGTAACGAGACATTATAACTTTGGAATAAAAAGTTGGAATGAATTTTCATTACGAGTTTACTACGTTTGGGTCCCCCAAATTCATCTGGGTAATGTGGGGTTGTTCAAACCCCATTTACTGCACTTAGGTACCCCCAAATTCTTTCAGGTGATGTGGTCGGTGTTGTTTCATACCTAATTCACTGCATTTGGGTACCCACAGATTCTTGTCGTACGTGAGTGGGTATATGTACCCTGGCACAAAGTGGCAAGCAATGCATTATTCTAAGGTTCCAAGAAGCATTCCTGCTTGTGTAGCATTGATTGAAGAAGGGGTTTATACAATTAATGGAAGCAGGGGGTTTTGATACAAGGGGAGGTTGTTTTAGTGTTTAAGGGGATTGTTTTGTTTTATGGGGAAAAAATTCTTGTTTGTGAGTAGTTTTGGGGCAGAATTGAAGGATGTTTTGTATACTTGGTGTCGTAGTACTGGAGTAGAATGATATTGGGGAAAGTTTTCTGTCATTTTTCTGATTGTTAGTGTTGATCAGGCACAAGCCTGACACATTATCGAATGATTTTAGGCCTTTCCAACAATAAGTTTGGAAAATACCCGTTTGAATTGAGGGAGTAGTCAGGACTCAAGAGCTTCGAGGATTTTCTATCCTGGTTTTGCAGCCAATTTTGTCTTTATAAAACACTCATCTCAGTTTTATCTTAGGATCAATATATGCTCACTACATCCAGGTAAGTTTAGACCAAGATTGTACTGCGAGTTTTTCTTTATTGCAGTATATCCATCACCAGTACCAAGGTCTCCTACAGTTTTTGTGGAAGAGTGTACCCGAAGTTGTAAGGGATTGTGCATGTGAATAGTGTACAAGGAATCTTTGGGTTTGAACATCATTTTATTTTTCAATTGAAGAGAGTCTGCTAAGAAAGTTTAAGAACAAGGATTGAGGGGTGACTCCTTCGTAGCATCAAGGAAAAGAGGAGAGAAAAGATGATGCTTCATCTGATGCTTGATTACCCATCCGATTCATCACTTAACAGAGTCTAGCCCAACGACAAGCACAGGTTCTGCAATGCTCCTGGGATCTCAATAGGTTTTAATCCGTAGGGATCCTCAGATTCAGAGGGGGTCAAAAGCCCAATTTCTCCATTGGATTTGCAGACATTTTCTAGAGCCAGGATCACTTATTGGCCTAAAAACAAATTTTATTGCCAGTTGAGTTTTTCCAAGCAGAAAAGCGAGACAATACCGATTTGTTCTCCCCATGGATTTACAGAATCCACCCATCAAATAGGAATGGAGAATTCAGAGAGCTATACTTGTGTTATATCCCGTGATACAAATGTGAGCACAAACAACCCGCATAGTCATTGCCGTATAGAGTGTGAAATTATGCAATACCCTGTTCAAAAGCAAGATGAACATGAAATATGGGATGTGGCATCGCCAGCTCAGAGCCATTCAAATGTTCCAACGTTTCATGTTGCCCATTTTCTCAAGGCTTGCTATCTTTGCAAACAGCAATTAAACCATGGAAAGGAAATCTACATGTACAGGTCTGTTATAATGATCACACGATTTCTTTAAACCTCTGAGAATCGATTGAATTGATTAAAATTTCCCATTCTTAAGAGTTAGTCGCATTCTCTGTTTGCTGATTATTGCAGGGGTGAGATGGCATTCTGTAGCGAGGAATGGGATACCTCTTAATTTTCATTTTATAGCTCAGCTTAAAGTGAGAGGTCCAGCTTTTCCTAATGTAACAGAGGGTGTTCTTGTGCCACAGGTGAGCTACCTTGGGATAAAACTTGTGCATCTTTGGATTTGTTTTTTATTTTTTATTGCACTAGTTATGATAAAATGTTTATGCGATAAATCTATAGTGGAAGTTAGTATAAACATTCATAATACATGGGAGGATTTTACTCGGATGGTTGCTAATAAGATCTTCAATTTGCTTTATTTCCTAATTCCGTTCTTGCATTAATAATTGAATTTTAACTCAATTTACCTCTATCTAATGCTCTTTTTTGTATATGGCAATTCAAAGGAGCGTATACTATATTTGGTACCTTTTTGGCCTACAAAATTGATGGTACAAATTATGTTTTACATTTAAACATATGTTTTTGATTGAAACATCATAGGTGACTCTTGGATCACCTTCTTATCGAGCTGGATTCTATCCTGGAGATGTCATCATTCAGTTTGATGGGAAAAAAACTAAAAGCATCAAGGAGGTGATTTGGAGCATGTTTTTTATAATCAGTAGCACACAACAATAGAGAGATGTCATGATTTCTAATTTCTTATATAAATGGGCTACAACAGATTGTTGAGATAATGGGTGACAAAGTTGGAATGGATTTTCATTCATGGTTTACTACGTCTGGGTCCCCCAAATTCATTTGGGTAATGTGGGGTTGTTTAGACCCCATTTACTGCACTTAGGTACCCCCAAATTCTTTTAGGTGATGTGGTGGGTGTTGTTTCATACCTGATTCACTGCATTTGGGTACCCACAGATTCTTGCCACACATGAGTGGGTATATTTACCCTGGCACAAAGTGGGTATATGTACCCTGGCACAAAGTGGCAAGCAATTCATTGTTCTAAGGTTTCAAGAAGCATTCTTGCTTGTGTAGCATTGATTGAAGAAGGGGTTTATAGAATTGATGGAAGCAAGGGGTTTTGATACAAGGGGAGGATGTTTTAGTCTTTAAGGGGATTGTTTGTTTAACGGAGAAAGAAATGGTGTCTGTGAGTAGTTTTGGGGCAGAATTGAAGGATGTTTTGTATACTTGGTGTCCTAGTACTGGAGTAGAATGATATTGGGGAAAGTTTTGTCATTTTTCTGATTGTCAGTGTTGATCAGACACAAGCCTGAGACATTATGGAATGATTTTAGGCCTTGCCAACACTAAGTTTGGAAAATACCCATTTGAATTGAGGGAGTAGTCAGGACTCAGGAGCTTTGAGGATTTTCTATCTTGGTTTTACAGCCAATTTTGTCTTTATAAAACACTCATTTCAGGTTTATTTTAGGATCAATATATGCTCACTACATCCAGGTAGGTTTAGATCAGGCTTGTAATGTGAGTTTTTCTTTATTGCAGTATATCCGTCACCAGTACCAAGGACTCCTACACTTTTTGTGGAAGAGTGTACCCAAAGTTGTAAGGGATTGTGCATGTGAATAGTGTACAAGGAATTTTTGGGTTTGAACATCATTTTATTTTTCAATTAAAGAGACTCTACTAAGCAAGTTTAAGAACAAGGATTGAGGGGTGACTGCTCAGTTGCATCAAGGAAAAGAGGAGAGAAAAGATGATGCTTCATCTGATGGCCAATTACCCATCCAATTCATCACCTACCAGAGTCTGGCCCAAAGACAAGCACAGGTTCTACAATGCTCCTAGGATCTCAATAGGTTTTAATCCATAGGGATCCTCAGATTTAGAGGGGGCCAAAAGCCCAATTTCTCCATTGGATTTGAGGACATTTTCTAGAGCTGGGATCACTTATTGGCCTGAAAACAACTTTGATTTCCAGTTGATTTTTTCCAAGCAGCAAAGTGAGACAATACCGATTTGTTCTCCCCATGGATTTACAGAATCTACCCATCAAACAAGAATGGAGCATTCAGAGAGCTATACTTGTGTTATATCCCGTGATTCAAATGTGAGCACAAACAACCCGCATACTCATTTCCATATAGAGTGTGAAATTGTGCAATACCCTGTTCAAAAGCAAGATGAACATGAAATGTGGGATGTGGCATCACCAGCTCAGAGCTATTCAAATGTTCCAATGTTTCCTGTTGCCCATTTTCTCAGGGCTTGCTATCTTTGCAAATGAAAATTAAACCATGGAAAGGACATCGACATGTACAAGTCTGTTATAATGATCACACAATTGCTTTAAACCTCTGAGAATCAATTGAATTGATTAAAATTTCCCATTCTTAAGAGTTAGTCACATTCTCTGTTTGTTGTTTATTGCATGGGTGACATGGCATTTTTTAGCGAGGAATGGGATAACTCTTAATTTTCATTTTGCAATGCGTAGTGTGTCCATGGCTGGGACTTAAGATGCTTGAACTAAACGAACTTGTTATAGCTAAGCTTAAAATGAGATGTCAAGCTTTTCCTGATGTAACAGAGGGTGTTCTTGTGCCACATGTGAGCTACCTTGGGATAAAACTTGTGGATCTGTGGATTCGTTTTTTCTTTTTTATTGCACTAGTTATGATAAAATGTTTATGCGATAAATCTATATTGGAAGTTAGTATAAACATTCACAATACATGGGAGGATTTTACTTGGATGGTTGCTAATAATATCTTTGTGTTTTATTTCCTAATTCCATTCTTGCATTAATAATTGAATTTTAACTCACTTTACCTCTATCTAATGCTGTTTTTTACATATGGCAATTCAAAGGAGTGTATACTATATTTGTTACATTTTTGGCCTACCAAATTGATGGTACAAATTATGTTTTACATTTAAACATATGTTTTTGATTGAAACATCATAGGTGACTCCTGGATCACCTTATTATCGAGCTGGATTCTGTCCTAGTGATGTCGTCATTCAATTTGATGGGAAACTAACTAAAAGCATCAAGGAGGTGAGTTGGAGCATGTTTTTTTATAATCAGCAGCACACAACAATAAAGAAATGTCATGATTTCTAATTTCTTATATAAATGAGCTACAACAGATTCTTGAGATAATGGGTGACAAAGTTGGAACCGAAATCAACTTTCCTTTGAGATTACGTATCCATTCGTGAGTGCTTGATTTAGTTGTTAGACGATTGAAATTGTTTGAGCCATCGGGTTGATTCCACCGGTACTAAACATTATAAGAATTGCAACTGGAAGATCTCCATTGTTTAGTTGAGAGTTTGGGAACAATTCATAGAAGACGGTTCAACTATCAGGACTCTGTAATGTCGATCAAAGAGGCGGCTTCGCCACAACATCAACTGCTTCCTTCCCCGAGCACTTGCTCGAATGTATCGGTCCCAATCTTGCTCGAGTCCTCGTCTATGTTTCATGGAAAACACAGAGGTTCCAGGTTCAATTCTCTGCGATGTCAATCCTTGCAATCCACAGCTGTTTTGAAGGACCTCTTGACGCAGGCAGGGAACGGATTCCTAGAGCTGAATGCTGTTGAGTGCAATGTGGTTCGTCTGGGATTGCCGAGCAACGGTCGAATGGCCATCGATACACTTGATCTAATCAAGGTATTTACATATTTGTTTTCTTTTCCTGTTCTTTGTAGAGATGGTCAATAAATTAGGGCCTTTTGATTACATTTTTAGATTGACGTATTAACGGTATTTGCAAAATCGAGGTAATAAAAAATAGTTTATTGCCAGGAACATGACTTTATGTTGAATATTGTCCATTCATTAGTTTTGTCCCAGCGACGTATATACACATTTCTCTATGTTTTCCAGCTTACACGAGGGATCCTTGTTTGGCTTTCTAGTTGATATATGCTTCATTTTTAACTCTATTTTGCTACACACCTGTATACATTTATGACTTTTGTGGTTCATATCCATTTTTCGGTATCAGAGCAGAGAATCCGATCTCATGCCTTGCCCACATGCATATCACAAGCACTCTCGGTTTGTCATTATAGCACCAAGAGCAAGCTCTATTTTTTCATTATGGTGGTTCAGGGCCCATCTGTGTGGGCTCTGTGGCACATTTCACTGTGGTTCAGCCTCTTTTGTAGGGCTGAACAAATTTATAAATAATTCAGTAACGAGACATTATAGCCTCTCCGTATCGGCCTTCTATGAATGTAATAGATTGCAGCGAGCGACAGTAAACAAAATGCATGCAAGAAGGGTGAAAGAGCCAACTAATATAAATGCACTGAGCTCTTGGTATGCCCACACAGCTTCTCATCTGTGCAAAGTGCAAACTGATCAGAATCACTATCTGAAATATACTAATACTAGAGTAGCTTTTAACAAATTGTCTGTGTTCACAAAGTTGTGTTGTAGATAGTGGGGCCAGTTTGGAGTGTGGACCTTTCAAGATGTAGAGAGATAGTAATAAGTATGGGAGTTACATTTAAGTCCCAAGTCTAACCAGGTCAAAGTTACTGCATTATATCCTTCCAGTCCTGAATCATAAAATTTCAAAAATCTAAAATTCAAATGCCTTATCTTAAATTGGATCAATAACCCATATTAGTTATTGTATACATTGAGGTTAACAATATGAGCGTTGAAACAAAGGATCAAATGATCCATATGTTCATGATGACAATACTCATTGAATTTGCTCAGGACTTTCAAAACCATATTGCGACCCATCTGAATGTTCCAAAACCTTGTCTTTGTTGGAATAAGGTGGTTATATTGTGACCCATCTGAATGTTCCAAAACCTTGTCTTTGTTGGAATAAGGTGGTTATGCTGCATGTATTATTGTAAGAAGGTGCCCTTTTTGAAGGGAATGTTGCCCAGGGCAATTGTTCATTCAGTTGGCTATTTGTGTAGAATAGGTACGTTTACAAGGAAATCATCCATTCAGTGAGTATTAATGATAAGTAGGTGGGTAAGCTATTTTTTTTGTTTTCTAGTTATGCCATAAGGAATTCCCCTCTGAAATCAAATCTCCTTTGAGGTTACGTGTCCATTCGTGAGTGCTTGATTTAGTTGTTAGATGATTAAAATTGTTTGAGCCATCGGATTGATTCCACCGATACTAAACGTTATAAGAATTGCAACTGGCCACACAGAGCAATGACCTCTCCTTGCTTGGAACTACCTTGATCGGCCCTGCTAAGCGATATTGGATCGCCCTTGTTGTCTCTATTAAGGCAGAAAATGTAGATCGGTATGAGTTGTAGGCAGGAACATAAAAATCCCGCACGAGTGAAAACCAAATAAAGTGCAGGACCTTACCTCACTTAGAAGGTATTGAATTCTTTAAGCTCAAGTGAAATACCGATTAAAGCTTTTCAGCATAAAATGAAGCTGGCACATGAATTTATCTTAGAAGGTTAGAGTTTCCATAACCAATCTATGAAAAATTGCAATTCACGTGTACAAACCTCTGTTTGAATGCAAGGCCTCTCTTCAATCTCATTATTTCAACTGTATTATAGAAATTTCAGAAGTTATTGATCCAGACAGACCTTCCAATTCATGGAATTATCTTGGAGCTTTTATATTTTCATATCCTTATAAATTACTTATAAAAGAGGTAGCTGCATCCATAAAATTGTCTCATCTGGTCAACAGAAGTTTCATAAGTTATTACTCTAGCCAGACCTTCCAATTCATGGAGTTATCTTTGAGCTTTTATCTTTTCATAGCCTTATAAATTACTTATAAAAGAGACTAGTGCATCCATAAAATTGTCTCATCTGGTCAACAGTGACCGACCCAACATATCTATGGAATTCCACAGGAATACCCAAACAAGGTCAAATTTCATAAGTTATTGATCCAGATGGACCTTCCAATTCATGGAGTTATCTTTGAGCTTTTATATTTTCATAGCCTTATAAATTACTTATAAAAGAGGCCGTTGCATCCATAAAATTGTCTCATTTGGTCAACATTGACCGACCCAACATATCTATGGAATTCCACAGGAATACCCAAACAAGGTCTACACATGCCTGGAGGGAAATGTGCAAGTAATACAAAAATTCATAAAACGAAGTACCCAAGAAGCCCACTAAACCACTGAATGCATCCTGAATCAACCTCATATAGCCAATATGGAACTCGTAAATCACTTAAATAATTTTGGCTGCCTTGCTGATCGGAAGGATTTTTTCTTACATAGAGTAGGTCAATTTCATCATTTAACCTATAATGATAGAACAGGTCTCTTTGTTGTTTATTTTGGCTCAGCTGGAACTATAATTTTCTTATTTCTTTTAAAATTTTATTGTGTTGGTCTTAATATGTGTTTCCCAAAAGTGTATTTAAAAATGAAAATCAAGAAAATAGAAACAATTGTGAAAATGGAAGATTGGAAAGCCAAAAAACCAGGATTTTGGAGAGTTGGAAAGCCAGGAAAACACCGTAAAAGATTAAAATAGATTATTACTCATTTTGTAAATATATATTTATTTTCTAAGAGTTTACGTAAATAAAAGCTATTAGCTCATGACAGTAATCTGATAGGGTATGGCAGTGCTTGTGGTAAGCGACAACCATGTTCCATTACTTTTAGTCAATGCATTCCATCAGGATTTTAACCAAGAAATTATGTATTATTAAAAGGAATTAACCAATCCATTTTGTCAACAAAAACAAGAAATATGCCCTTTTCTAATTGCCAAATTCACATGTACAAACCTTTGTTTGAATGCAAGGCCTCCCTTCAATCTCATTCTTTCAACTTTATTATAGAAATTGCTTGAATGTAGACAATGTCGTATGCCAGCATGCATTAGTGTGACAGAAAATAGTAGGTAAGAAGAAACTTGATAGGTACAAGTAACTGTTTTCTGAACAGTATAATGGAAGTGAAAAGACCCTACTTCAGATACAAGTTATAAACTTCATAGTTTCTTGAATTCTGGGTCACTCCTAACTTATTGTTGAACTCCACCTACAGATGAGATAAAATATCTCACACTATCCATCACACACTCCCTCTGTATGATAAAAGTCATCTCAGTATCAATTTCGATACATGAATTGGTGGATTTCATTTCATTTCATAGTGTATGTAGAGGACATAGGAAATAGATTGAGGTTCTTTGTCAAATCGCAGAATCTTGTAGAGAGAAAGAAAACATTGCCAAACAAGTGGATGAAGTATCTAGGGAAAGGAATGACGTACTCCATCAAAATGAAGAAACTTGAGAAGAAAATAAAGGGATTGCCAAACAATTAGCTGAGGTTTTGATATTGAATGAAAATGCAGTTAACCAGAAAGATGCAAGATTTTGGAGGCTCTGTCAGAACTTGAATTTGAAAGGAAAGCACGGAAGTTTGTTGAAGCAAAGAAAGCATATTTGAAGACGGAATTAAACCAAATGACGGTATTTTCCCACAAGTAACTTGGAAAGAATCATGCACTAAAGAGGTAGAGAGATGTAGCAGGGAGCATTGACAGTTTGTAGTTGCATGCATATTTTGTAGCTTTGCTATTTTCAATGTTAAAATATGTGCATTAGCTGTGTTTAGGCTAATAGAGCTATGGGATACCTCTTAATTTTCATTTTGCAGTGCGTAGTGTGTCCATGGCTGGGACTTAAGATGCTTGAACTAAACGAACTTGTTAAAGCTCAGCTTAAAGTGAGAGGTCCAGCTTTTCCTAATGTAACAGAGGGTGTTCTTGCGCCACAGGTGAGCTACCCTGGGATAAAACTTGTGCATCTGTGGATTCGTTTTTTCTTTTTTATTGCACTGGTTATAATAAAATGTTTATGCGATAAATCTATAGTGGAAGTTAGTCTAAACATTCAAAATACATGGGAGGATTTTACTTGGATGGTTGCTAATAAGATATTTGTGTTTTATTTCCTAATTCCATTCTTGCATTAATAATTAAATTTTAACTCTCTTTACCTCTGTCTAATGTTGTTTTTTGCATATGGCAATTCAAAGGAGCATATACTATATTTGATACCTTTTTGGCCTACCAAATTGATGGCCTACCAAATTGATGGTACAAATTATGTTTTACATTTAAACATATGCTTTTGATTGAAACATCATAGGTGACTCCTGGATCACCTTCTTATCAAGCTGGATTCTATCCTGGAGATGTCGTCATTCAGTTTCATGGGAAACCAACTAAAAGCATCAAGGAGGTGAGTTGGAGCATGTTTTTTATAATCAGTAGCACACAACAATAGAGAAATGTCATGATTTCTAATTTCGTATATAAATGGGCTACAACAGATTGTTGAGATAATGGGTGACAAAGTTGGAATGGATTTTCATTCCTAGTTTACTACGTTTGGGTCCCCCAAATTCATCTGGGTAATGTGGGGTTGTTCAAACCTCGTTTACTGCACTTAGGTACCCGCAAATTCTTTCAGGTGATGTGGTGGGTGTTGTTTCATACATGATTCACCGCATTTGGGTACCCACAGATTCTTGCCGTATGTGAGTGGGTATATGTACCCTGGCACAAAGTGGCAAGAAATTCATTGTTCTAAGGTTCCAAGGAGCGTTCCTCCTTGTGTAGCATTGACTGAAGAAGGGGTTTATACAATTCATGGAAGTAGGGGATTCTAATACAAGGGGAGGTTGTTTTAGTGTTTAAGGTGATTGTTTTGTTTTACGGAGAAAAAATTAGTGTCTGTGAGTAGTTTTGGGGCAGAATTGAAGGATGTTTTGTATACTTGGTGTCCTGGTACTAGAGTAGAATGATATTGGGGAAAGTTTTCTACCATTTTTCTGATTGTTAGTGTTGATCAGACACAAGCTTGAGACATTATGGAATTATTTTAGGCCTTGCCAACAATAAGTTTGGAAAATACCCGTTTGAATTGATGGAGTAGTCAGGACTCAAGAGCTTTGAAGATTTTCAATCTTGGTTTTGTAGCCAATTTTGTCTTTATAAAACACTCATTTCAGGTTTATCTTAGGATCAGTATATGCTCACTACATCCAGGCATGTTTAGACCAGGCTTGTACTGTGAGTTTTTCTTTATTTCAGTATATTCGTCACCAGTACCAGGGACTCCTACACTTTTTGTGGAAGAGTGTACCTGAAGTTGTAAGGGATTGTGCATGTGAATAGTGTATAAGGAATTTTTGGGTTTGAACATCATTTTATTTTTCAATTGAAGAGAGTCTACTAAGAAAGTTTAAGCACAAGGATTGAGCAGTGACTCCTCAGTAGCATCAAGGAAAAGAGGAGAGAAAAGATGATGCCTCATCTGATGCGTGATTACCCATCTGATTCATCACCTACCAGAGTCTAGCCCGAAGACAAGCACACGTTCTGCAATGCTCCTGGGATCTCAATAGGTTTTAATCCATAGTGGTCCTGAGATTCAGAGGGGCCCAAAAGCCCAATTTCTCCATTGGATTTGAAGACATTTTCTGGAGCTGGGATCATTTATTGGCCTGAAAACAACTTTGATTGCTAGTTGAGTTCTTCCAAGCAGCAAAGCGAGACAATACCGATTTGTTCTCCCCATGGATTTACAGAATCCACCCATCAAACAGGAATGGAGCATTCAGAGAGCTATACTTGTGTTATATCCCATGATTCAAATGTGAGCACAAACAACCCACATACTCATTGCTGTATAGAGTGTGAAATTGTGCAATACCCTATTCAAAAGAAAGATGAACATGAAATATGGGTTGTGGCATCACCAGCTCGGAGCTATTCAAATATTATAGCATTTATTGTTACCCATTTTCAAAGGGCTTGATATCTTTGCAAATGGAAATTAAACCATGGAAAGGACATCTACATGTACAGGTCTATTATAATGATCACACGATTGCTTTAAACCTCTGAGAATCGATTGAATTGATTAAAATTTCCCATTCTTAAGAGTTAGTCACATTCTCTGTTTGTTTATTATTGTAGGGGCGACATGGCATTCTGCAGCGAGGAATGCTGCTACCAACAAATTTTGATGGATGATGAAATGCCTTTAACGATAGATTTTAATGGTTGAATGAATGGAGGCATTTGTTGCTTCTCCATCTTCATCGAGTGTTGCTTCATAAGATCAGAGGCATGAGAATTGTCCATCATCATTGCGGAAAAAAAAGGCGTTTCAATGTATGTATTTTTTGCATCAGAGTAGCTCTAGAAAAACACATTGCTACAGAAGATATAAAAATGTATCTCTGTTTTATTCAGAGGAAAAGGGATTGAATGGGGTAGGCTTTTCTGAGGCATATTAATATGGAGAGAGTTTTTATCCAATTTTCAAGTGTCAAATGCAAGAATAAGCTAATTAAATTTTTATTTCCAATCCTTCAAATTATTCCCTTGGTAGGAGAATCATTTTAAACAGATTCTTAGTTGTATCTCCAAGAATCTGTTTAAAAATCACTACTTCATCTGAATTTAACGAAGTTCTTTCCCCTTTGAGTGAATGTTATTTATATGGATCTTTATCATGTCATTGTTACTTCACACAACAACTATTATAACTGCAGATGCTTAGTATATTTCTAGATTGGCTGCAAGGGACTTCTATGCGGTTTTCAAGCTTTATATACAAATTCTATCAATCTGCAATCAAAGTTATGCATTACACTGAAATTGTATGTCAGAGAAAGATAAAGATGATGTCAAAGAAATTTTGATATATTGGGAATCATATTTAGCTTTTACATTGTATCCATCTACTGAGTGTACACGGTGTACAATCTGGACCTTTGTGCTTTGCTTGGTTAAGGTGTGGTGTCCCCTTTGTATGTTAGTGATTGGTGGTTGTCATCAGTATTGTGTATTAAATTTTTTTGGGTTAAGTGCACTAGTTTATCCTAATGAAATTATTAGGGATAACATTCAGGGAGATGGAGAAACATTTCCTACATTTTCCTATAAAATTTTCATTACTTATAAATAATCTTAAAATAACAAACCTCTTTATACATTTATCAACAGACCTCTTTATACATTTATCAATTATTTTGTCGAACCTACCCTTACATCATATAACGTGGATGCTCTCTTAGATAACTGACTTGCCAAACTTTCAATCATTATAAATAAATTGCTTTTTACCATTATCCTTTGAACACTAACATATAGGTATTGAACACTAATATATAGTTTAGTCTGAACTGTCATAGTAATGTTAGAAGGATAAGTGTCTTATTGGTATTTGAATGTCAAGTTTAATTTTTTTTTAGTTGTCTTGGTCTTACACTGAATTATAAATTTTTTATAAATTTGACTTGTTAACTATGATATATATCTTCAGAGATTGCTAATTCCCTATCAAAAGTTTTTCTTTGGAAAAGTATTACTTTTATTTTTCTAGGACATTTTCGGATTAATTTTGTTTGAAATTGGTGGGGGGTTTTTTGAAATAAGAAATTTAATCAAGATAATCGTTTCACCCTTTAGGGGCTCGCTGAACCATAGTCGCCTCCCGTATTTCCGTGCCTCACCCATACTCATATGCCTATAGTGTAAAAGGATACAAGCAATATGAAAGCAAGTCACTTCACCAACTCCTACCGCTAGATGAAGCCCAAAACTGTTAAAAAGAAAATGGTTTTTTGACTTGGAGTGAATGAAAAGAAAAAATGATTACCCAGTGATAAGGAATTAATAAGTCTACAATTTTTTGTGAAAATGAGCCAAAACCTGAAGTGAAGTCAGATTTTTATTGATTAAACAGACTTATAATTTCTTAGTTGTGTTTTAAAAATTCTTATTGGAGTTGAAAAATATTTAAAATTATAACTTATGGAATGATTCTTTTTAACATTTGTAAATAATAAAATATAAAAAGTAAATTAAATATATTTAATAGTCTTGGATTCATTTTTATATAAAAAATAAATAATTTAATTTTCTTCAAATCATAACTTTAGTAATGATTGAATAATATACTTCTAACCATAATAAATTAAAATAATTATTTAATTATTAAATAATGCATTTACAAATCTTGAATACAGAAATTTTATTTGTCCTCGTTATATTCTTCAATTAGTTGTAGTAGGGTCTAGATATAGATATGGATGACACATCCCAACAAAAATTACCTATTAATTAATAGTCATTAATGTTCTTATTCCATCATGTTAAAACCTAAACTTTATATTAAAGACCAAACCCATAATTTTCTAAACATTGAAAAATGATCGGTGATTTTTTATGGTAAGTTCGTTTATGAGTATTGTTAAATTTATTTAAAATTTGTAATTGTATAGCTAATAATTAGTTTATAATTTGAATAGACCATAGGCTATATTAGATCTATAATTTAATTCTTTCTTGTTCTACTTGTCACTTATGATTGATTTTAAATTTTATTAATTTATACAATACATGCAATAAAGCCACTTGGATACAAGAAACAAGATGCCCAAACATGTGCATTATAAGTAATTTGATGTCAGTACATTTTATCACCTTCTTGATAGATTTTTGTTGCATCATGCAATCACTACAATACAGGGAATTGATCATCTGAAATATGATAACTGCTATAAGCGTAGCACAAATCCCCGGTATAGATACATGGATATAGACTTCTATATCGACCTTATCTAAAAACAATACAAGTACTCAAAAACTAGTGAAGCTCTTAGCAAGGCATACCACCCTATATTCTATTCACTGGGTGAAGGGTAAGAAGCATTTATAAACAATAATCTATCTTTAATCAAAGAAGCAAATACATACATGGATATAGACTTCTATATCGGCCTCATATAAAAACAATACAAGTACTCAAAAATTAGTGAAGCTCTTAGCAAGGCATACCACCCTATATTCTATTATTTGGGTGAAGGGTAAGAAGCATTTATAAACAGTAATCTATCTTTAATCAAAGAAGCAATGCTTTGACTGCAAAAACGTTTTGATTCTGCACGGGTGACCAGAGTCTTCGAACTTGGGCACCCAAGATTGCAAACAACTAAGGAACTACATGAGACATTAGACAAATGGAAAAGGTAATGCACTGCATAGCTTCATTGAGAGGGTATATTGTCTTTTAAACACTGAAATTGAACACTATATATTCCTTTGTCTAATATAACTTAAACGACCTTGAAATTATATCATGACTATAATTTGTTCATTCGAACATCACATCTAGCATTGACCAGGATGACCAGTGGGCACCTTATCTAAGGACTACTGGATGAAAGGATAAATTTACAACTTTATCGATTTCATATAAATTATCATGATGCTACTACCAACATTTGATGATAATTTGCAATATCAAGTGTCATTCTTCTCGAATTTATGCCTTACCGCGTTTCCTTTGCAACATGTGATGCAAATGCTAGTATTTTCAAATTTTCCATTCTTTTCACATCCATATTAACCTATTAACCTATCTTATTGTAAATACCCATGTGCCTCTCTTGCATACCCACGATGTAGTATTGAAATCCGAGTTAGCCTACTAATTCTTTTTCGCTAATATTAGACATAAAATAGAGAGTTGTTGTTAAATATACCACAGACTATCAATGAAATCCTCGTGAATCATACGATAGACAATGAACTATTTTATAATAATTATATAAAAGACACCAGACAAAGAACAGAATCATGGTTAATTAAATATGTATGAAAGAAAGACTTACATTTCAAGTTTAAAGTGGTCCATGATCCATCTGTCATAAAGATGTTAAAATAAAATATTATTCTAACTTTAACCCTTTATTCTTTCAGACCCTCGTGGAAATTGCCTTTACCTAAACAGAAACATGCAAAATCGCAGGAAACCAAAGATCCGATTGGTTTGGAATTTTCTTTGAAAATTATACTATAAATATGCGAGGAAGTATAGCAGCGAAACGCTATAGTTTAACTGTAGGAAGCAGGCCTCAATGGCTCTGGTTTGTACAGCGCCGTTGCTTTCCAGTTGGGGTGTCCGCAAATCGTTGATTTGCTCCAAGAATGATGGTTTGGCTCTCTCGCAAGAACTTTCAAGTACAGGCCGAATGTTCAAGCGAAAGAAATCTGTCACACCAATAACCCCAAGCATGAACAATGCAAGTAGTGGAATGTTAAGGCCAAAGAAATGTGTCATACCGATAACCGCAAGCATTAGCAATAGCAATGCTCAACAAAGACACACAGGCAATCATCATTCCAACGTGTGGGACGATGACCTCATACATTCTCTCTCAACATCATACGCCGTATTTTTCTTGCTCTCATAATTACATATTCCCTTATCTTCGTACTTCGGAATTAATCGGTTTAAACACTGCAATTTCACAAGTTAAAATCCTTCATCAACCTCTGCGTGGAAGATAACTTTGTATTTCATTGAAATGCGTTGTGATCAAGCAGGCACCTGCATATCGTGAACGAGCTGAAACGCTTGTTGAAGATATCAAACACCTATTTTTGAGTGCCATGGAAGTTAGGTACAGCGATGGTGATGATGATTTAATCAGTCGTCTTCAGAATGTTGATACTATGGAATGTCTGGGAATTGATCGACAGTTTCAATCTGAAATAAAAGTAGCTTTGGATTACATTTACAGGTTAAGCATTATACATGAATTTGATTTACCATTTATAAGATTCAGTGAATGCACGCACTTCTAGATTCATTCCTTGATCATTAAAACCTCACTTCTTCATGATATGTAGTTGTTGGAACGAAAGGGGCATCGGGCCGGGATCAAGAGATTCACTCAGCAAAGATCTCAACTCTACGGCTTTGGGATTTCGGGCACTCAGGATGCATCGATACGACGTCTCTTCGGGTCACATAGGTTAAAATATACACTTGATGTTGTTTGACGGTTAAATAAAAATATTTAATACTTTAGTTCTTACAGAATATCATGCATTGATGAAACAGATGTTTTTGAGAATTTCAAAGATGAAAACGGGGAGTTCTTCTGCAATTCCAGTGGTGAAAAAGGAAGAGCTGATAAAGAAGTGAGAAGCATGTTGTCATTATTCCGAGCTTCAAACATTTCGTTTCCCGGAGAAAAAGTGATGGAGGAGGCAAAGACATTCACAACACAGTATCTAACCCAAGTTTTAACAGGACACACTATAGCTGATGTCGATCAAAGCCTTAGGAAAGAGGTAAGTTGCAAAAACCTTTTTCAACTTCTAGTATTGTATGAAAACTCTTCGCATCTGCAATTTTTTTATTTATTTTGTATGTTGTACCGTCTTAGCATTGGTCGGTACATATCTGATTTGGTTACTGTTCTCCAGGTGAAATATGCATTGGAATTTCCATGGCATTGCAGTGTGCCTAGATGGGAGGCTAGAAACTTTATCCAAATATATGAACAAAACTATTCATGGCTCAAGTACTAACCCTGTCCATAAGATCTCAGTTTCAAAGGGTACAGGAAAATGAATCTTGAATTACTATAAGTGTTCTCAATACCCTAATCTATGTTCGCCATGCATTCTTTCAGGTCTAATAATATGAACCAGAAAATTTTAGAGTTGGCGAAATTGGACTTCAATATTTTGCAATGCACACATAAGAAAGAGATGCAACTTATCTTGAGGTGCACTGGCATTTGGCATTTGCATTACGTAGGATGGGATAGATTATGTATCTAATCATTATGTAGAGATAGATTCCTTGTTAGTTTAGTGACATGACCGGCTGCAATGCATACATTTATAATAGGTGGTGGGCAGAGTCATATCTGCCGAAGCTTTACTTTTGGGCGGTTCTGAGCGCAGTCAAGGACGACATAACGGACTTTGAGGTATTTGACATTCAAATTAATGTTTATTAATTTAAACCTAAGATGAGATAGCTTCAAGTTTAGAGTGTCATGTGAAAGACAATCCGGAATGTACCCGTGAAGATGCTTTAAATCATATGAAAGGCATCCTGGATCTTTCTGTCAGCCAACTGAATTGGGAATTTCTATAGCATGACAATACAGTGCCGCTGTGCTGCAAAAGGTTTACTTTCAATCTTGCACGAGGCATGCACTTCCTCTTCAAATACAAAGATGGCATATCCCTTTCTGACAATGAGGTAAAGGACCAAATATTCAAAGTTCTTATGGAGCCACTGCAGCTTTAAATATTATGGTGATGGATGGCGCATAGCCTTATTAATTATCACGTGACGTGGATGCTGTCTCTCAAAATATTCCATGTGTCTTGTTTGACAGGAAGTTTTAAAACTTGTTCCTAATATCATAAACTATCCCATCGTGTTCATCGTGTGTCTCCATTTTGATGGCAATGTGCTGCCAACCTTTTTATATTGTTAAAAAATTATTTATCACGTGGATGCTGTCTTTCTTTAAGATCTATTATCATAGTTTCCTTACTTATACGTTACTAATTTCAATAAATCTTTTATTGCTTTTCACGTTATTAATTTAATCTATTTTCCCATCCTTTCTCATTAAATATTTTTTATTTTAATAGGTAATGTAATTTTAATAAAAAAATTGAATTTTTGTTGTTTAAAATATATTTTCGAATGTATAGACAAATTCAATACCTTCAAAAACTCCAAAGATACTCGATTTTTTCAAATTAAACAACTTAAACTCATCTTTTTTTAAATCTTGATTTTCATTAAAAATGTCATAAAAAAATTTATTTTGTCTCTAAATTAAACTACACCATAATTTATTGCTACATTAATTTCAAAATATGTTTACAAATTTAGTGGTAAATAAATTTCAAAATATCTATATAAATTTACTAGTAAATGAATTTCAAAATACATATATTTAAATAATTGAAATAGTCAAAAGACATCAATCTACAATAAATATCAAAATATTTATTTCTGCTCGATATATTCGTAATTATGATTACTCTGATATTCATAATTTGTATATAAACTTTGGCACAATATTACATTATCATTTATAATATGAAGAGACATCAAATTACACTTCATGTGAATGTGAGGCGGAGGAACCACCCGCCAATATCATTATCATTTATAATAGGAAGAGACATCAAATTACAGTTCATGTGAATGTGAGGCGGAGGAACCATCTGCCAATATCATTATCATTTATAATATGAAGAGACATCAAATTACACTTCATGTGATGTGAGGTGGAGAAATCGTTGATTCGCACTTTTTTTAAGGTGTATTATCATGAATATCAATGAAATAAACTTAATAATTACTCTCCATGAGGAATTTTAAAATTAAATTATTAATATATTTTAATTAAATTATTATTAATTTAAATATAAATATTAGATATATAATTAATTTGTTTGACTTTTTATATTTAATTTTAAATTAATTTTTAACAAACTTATATATAAAATAATCAAATAATCATAATTGAATGTACAAATTCACATTATGAGGCAAGGAATGGCCACTCCATTTCATATCTCTCATTTTGATATAATGACTTAGTAATTCAGTTTGTAAAATGGAAGAAAATCATTATGTAATGAGATTTGGTTAAAAATTAGTGAAAATGAAAAACAATATTCATATTATCAGATATAAGGGTATACGCATATAGAATTGTTAGGTTAATAATTGATATAATTTGTTAATGCTCAAATATATTGCATCTAGGATTTTATTTACGACATTATTAACTTATTTTTTATAATTTTT
>APFE030320176.1:0-17413 GCA_000404065.3 Pinus taeda
GGGCACAACAATATTAATAAGGGATATAACTACAATAGTAATGGGGTAATCACTAGTATTATAGGGACCTAACAGTTTGACAAATCACTTGGAGGTCATCTCTATTATGTAACCTTCATTGGTGATCACTCCAAAAAGACGTTGCTCTATCTACTCAAAACAAAGGAGGAAGTATTTAAAAAGTTCAAGGAATTTAGGTGTGAAGTAGAGACCTTAACCAAAAGAAAAATAATGACTTTAAGATCCGATAATGGTGGAGAATACACTTCAAAAGAAATAATTGCATATTGCATAGAATCAAGAATTAAGAGGGAGTTCATTTTCCCCTACAATCACAAACAAAATGGAGTTTCAGAAAGGAAGAATAGAACACTTGAAGAATGTATTCGAACAATGATCTTTGATCAAGACATTCCAGAATTTCTATGGGGAGAACCTACAATGGCTGTTGTATATATTCAAAATAGAAGTCCTCATAGAATCCTCAATAATATGACATCCGAAGAAGCATTCACAGGGAATAAGCCTTTTGTGGACCATCTCTGAATCTTTGGATGTCTCGCCTATATCCATGTTCCAAAGAACAAACAAAAGAAGATGGATCCTACAAGCATTAAAGGGATTTTTGTTGGCTATAATCTTTCTTCAAAGGCATATATAATCTACATCAAAGAAGGAAGACACATTAAGGTAAGCAGGGACGTTATATTTGATGAAAATCATGCCTACAAAAGATCCAAAGATATTCATATTGGTTATGATGACGAAGATATATCACTATTCGAAGAAGAAGAGCACCATGACAATTCTACAACAAATCAAGAAGAAGAAGAAGAAGGACCAAGTGAGCCTATTCAACCTACGATCATACCCGACACAAGGAAAAGGTCAAATTGGTTGAAAGTTACTCTTGAAGATGCTGAAGGATAGGGAGCTATGAAAGGAACCTTTAGAGAAAGCAAAAGACCAAAACAATATTCTAGATATGCTGCATACATGACAAAACTAATAGAAGTTGAACCAACTACATTTGAGGAAGTTTCTAATCAAGAAGTATGGAATAAAGCTATGTAGGAAGTATATCAATCCATCATGAAGAATGGGGTTTGGGAAATTGTTCCTAGACATAGTGACAAATTGGTTGTTACTTCTAAATGGATCTACAAGATCAATCACGCTGTTTATGGAAGTATATATAAGTATAGACTATGAAGAAACCGTTGCACTCACTGCGAGATATACTACTATAAGATCTTTGGTTTCGTTGGTTGCAACAATGGATGGAATATCCATCAAATGTATGTAAAAACAACATTTCTGAATGGGACAATCGATGAAGAAGTATATATTGAACACCTTGAAGGATTTGAAATAAATGGCAATGACACTCATGTTTATAGACTCAAGAAGGCCCTGTATGGTTTGAAGCAAGCTCCAAGGGCATGATATGTAAGAATGAATGCATACCTTCTAAGAATCGGGTTCGTCAAAAGTTCTGCTGATCCAAATCTCTATATCAAGGTTGTGGATAATGAGCTAGTCATTATTATACTATATGTGGATGATCTATTTATTACAGGTGTAGAGCGAAGGATACAAGAATGCAAGAAAATGTTGGTAGCTGAATTTGAGATGAAGTATCTGGGTCTAATGCATTACTTCCTAGGATTGGAAGTATGGAAGAAACTTGGGGAAATTTATTTGGGGCAAGGAAAGTATATAATCAAGTTGTTGCAGAAATTTGGTATGATGGATTTTAATCCCATGACTACTCCATTAATCACCATTCTCATGAAGTTAAGAAGCTCTGAATCAAGTCTCGTAGATCCTACCTCCTATCGAAAGTTGGTGGTTTCTCTGATGTATCTAGTAAACAATAGACCAGATATATGTTTTGTTGTGAACATTCCTAGTCAATTTCAGTTTGAGCCTCGTTATGATCATTGGATAATTTCCAAGCATATATTGAGATATCTACAAGGTACTATTCATCACTGCCTAAAGTATGATAGCAAGGAAGTCAAGCTGACAGGTTTTACAGATTCTGATTGGGTGGCAGTGAGACCGATGGAAGAAGCACTACTGGTGGATGTTTTAGTTTGGGGTCTACTATGATTTCATGGATGAGTAGAAAACAAGTTCATGTTGCTTTAATTAGTGCTGAAGCTCAGTATGTGACTGCTTTTGAAGTGGGAAAGGAGGCTGTATGGTTAAGGAAGCTTATGTGAGATTTGTTTGAAAAACCTTAAGTCCTACAATGATAAATTGTGATAATCAAAGCAACATTAAGATGTCTGAAGATCCTGTGTTCCATGCAACGATGAAGCATATCAACAATAAGTACCACTATATTAGAAGTTTGGTACAAGATGGGATCATGAAGTTACAATATGTTCCAGATGACGAACAAGTAGTTGATGTGTTGAAAAAATCTCTTCCTAATAAAAAGTTTGATCATTTCAAAGCCTGCTTGGTTTGGTTGATTTATTGATTTCGTTAACGAAATATGTTTGGAAGAGAATTGAGGAGGCATCTTGTGTGATACAAAGTGTCTGGGAGGACATCTGGACGACATATGTATTGATGTCTAGACCCCGAAGAGGGAGGGTGGTGTTGGTCATGGAGCTATGACCTTGGATACACACTTATATCCCTAGGTTGATGGTTAGCAAGCTTGATGGTACCTAGACTGGATGAAAGATTTAGTCCATCTTAGTCACACCTGGATAGATTTCCCCGGTCAGGAATTTAGTCCGTGGCACCTTGTGTGCCGAAGTTCTTCATAGTTCTTGTGTTTTTATATCTTCATTGTACTTGTATATACATGTGTGATTTATGAATACCTCCCTAGTTAAGAGGGAGCGTTGAAGAAAATAATCAGGTTTGGCCTTGATATTTATATTTGAGTCAAAGAATGAAAAAGAAATTATTATTATTATTATTATGACTTATTAAAGCATGAGTTTCATGCTTGGGTCATCATATTTTAAGTCAAAGTCCCCATTGAGGACTTCTAAGATTTATTGAGAGTCATTAGAGTCATTGTCCATTTAAAGACACCCTTTTTGGGCTTTTGAATAATGTAAAAAGGTTTATTATTGAGTCATAAAGTATTTGTCACCTCCACACCAAGTCAGCCTCAAACTGAGTAATTCGACCTCACCTAAATCCTATATATACAAGCAGTTCGAATTCATTTGGAGACATCAACTCAAGAAGTTTGATCTACATCAAGGAAGTGCAGAAAAGTGCGAAGTTCAAGGTGAAGAAGTAAGAAATACAAGTCGAAGGTTTTGGGTTATCTCTCTCTCTCTTATGCGAAGTTACTAGGCTAGTTGTTGGATCGAAGTTCTACTACTAGGAAGGTCAAAGTTCTGAACTTGTCGGGTCGAAGTGTTGCTGCTGCTACAAGGTCGAAGATCTAGGTCAAAGTGGCTAGAAGGAGAGGCTGACTTGGTGGTTAGAGGAGGTCTGTGTCTAGGTTGAAGAGTCTTGGATTATCTCATCTTAACTACTGAAAGAAGATGTTTTGATTGGGTTTTCCCCTAGATAGGGGTTTTTCCCTAGTTGTGTCTCTTGTTCTCGTGATCTTTATACACATATAATTTGGTAATTTCTCGATGAAAGATAATATAACAAAGATACAAAAGAAGCCAATACAATTCACAAGTAATTATCAAGAAAGATAAATCTAACCCTAACTCTATTAGCATTTATTTCTCAACAGTGTAATGTCCTCTCCAAATTGATGGCTAATGGAAGATGAAATAGCCTATCCGACCCCGTAGGCTATTGTCTTGTTAAAGGGATAAAAACCCATTTTTTTCCATGTTGAGGCAACATTGGGCAAAATTTGGGTTGGCTAGAGTAAAAAAACTCAAAATTAGGGGTTGCACCCACAACCCCTCACATTTTGGAGCCCATGGAAAATATATAAATAGAAGAGGGTTGAGATCAAATAAGACATCATCAATTGTGGATCATATGATCTATTTTTTTGAGTTGTGGATCTGAGGGCTTTAAGACACCACCTCTCCTACTAATTTTTGGTGGTGAAAGATTTCACCCTAGTTAGTTATATTTCCCTATTTTTTCTACGTTGTTCTGGCATAGGTTATTAAAAAACTTCTCTGGCCTGAGGAAGATTAACAAGTCAAATAAATTTTCTAAGGAAACATCCACTTGAAGCAAGCTAATCCAAATTTATCGTTGAGGTCCTGCAAGATTGTTTGAAATCAAACCATAGCAAAGTTTTGTGATAGACCAAGTTTGAGGCCACACAAATCTTCTCTATGGAAAATCAAAGTATTATTCTTGAGACATACCGCATATCTTTAGTCCAAGCAAAGACATAATGAGATTCCTGTAACCCTTTTGTGACATTCACAGATCTTGTGGTCATCTTGTGACATGTTGAAATTCTTGAAGTGATCTTGTGACAAACCGAAAATTCCGGAAGTGATTTAGTTGGTAAATCCGACTTTTATGAGATTGAGCAAGTTCTCTTGAGTTCATTTTCGTTGGTTCATGTAGTAGGCTAGATATTTTTATGAGGATAAAGGTAACAATTGCGGCTCCTAGGATTTAAGAATTCACTCCACATACTCGAAAGTATAAGGGTTAAGCTATAACAGATCCGAGAATGTTTAGAGGTAGAACATGTATAGACCCGAGGCCCACTTGGGTATTTGAGTAGATTGGATTTCTTTATTTATTTTGGGTACTGTTATACTAATTGAACTTGTTAGGGTATGTTTGGATTACATTTGGATTTCACAGGTTGTTGGTACTGTTAGATTATATTGTTGGGTTTATTACATTATTAGCCAACATTGTTTATTGAAATTATATCCTTTGTATTTGAAGCAAAGATTTGTACAAGAAAAAGAAAAAATGTTATAGCTATTCAAGGAAACGTAGGGAAAAAATTTCTTTGCTATATTACAGTGGTATCAGAGCTCATACATCCTGCCAGCTTGTGAGTGCATGAGATTTTCATGCTTCTAGAGGATACTAACAACATTACTGTAAGAAAAAAAGGAAAAAAAACCATCAACAAAAAATGGGGGATGGAACAGGGCGAGGGAACCAAGATCCTGACATCTTACTCAATGCAATATTACAACATCGAAAAATGTCCAATGTCCTATGGGAAGGACAACAACATATGGCTTACGTTATTGACCAAGCCATAAATAATTTTGGTAATAATGGGTTGAACACAAGTAATAGGGCTAGTATTTAAGGAAGCAACAACCATAAATCTGATTTCTTCTATTGGAAAATTAGAAAGGCATAAATATTTTCTTATGACGATAATTGCTTGTGATATTCGTATGTTCTTATTAACTTTATTATTTTCTTATTTTTTCTTTATTTCATCAAGCAATTATCAAATACAAAACATGAAGATTAGGGACACCAAATGTAGGCGGAAAGCCATGGAAAAACCCCTATCTAGGGGAAAAACCAATAAAAAACTCTTCCTTCAGTAGATTCACATGATAGTGAGACAACCAAAACCCTAGACCAACTAACCTTCCTTCTCCACCAAGTCATCCCTTCCTATAAGTGTCAACCCATCAAAGTGCAGCTTCAATCCAAAGCTTCGACTTTGATGCAATTTCATAGCTTCAACCTTGATGCAACAACATCACATCTTCGACCTTGATGCAACAACTTCACATATTCGATCTTGATGCAAAAACTTAAACCCCATAACCTCCAGAAAGTTCGATCTTGTTTACTGCAACTGAAACAAAATTTCTGACCCCTAGCTTTAGAACTTCGATCTTGCAATAGAGACAAAGTTTCGGCCCCAACTTCATCTCAATATCTTCACATGTGTGAGAGAAAGTTAATTGAAAAACTCGAATCCCTTCTTCCAACTTCTTTCCTTCTTCTCCAACATCTTCACACCTTTTACTACAACCCATTTAATGCAAATTGAACTTGATGAGAGAGTGTTCCAAATGTAGTTGAGTTGCTCCAATATACAGGCTTCTGGTGAGGTGGAATTACCCAGTTTGAGGCCGAATTGATCTTCTTGAGGCCGAATTGGCGGATGAGGCCTAAATGAATTATTTGACTCAATGATAATTATTTTTACATGATACGAAAGCCCAAGAAGGGTTTGATAAAATGGACAATGACTAATGATTCAATATAAAACCTATATGTCCTCAATAGGGACTTTGACCTATAAAATGATGACCCAAGCATGAAAGCCATGCTTTAATAAGTCATAATAATAATAATAATAATAATTTCTTTTTGTTTCTTTTGATAAATACATTTCATTTTGACTCAAGTACAATTATGAACACTGAACTTAGTTACATTCTTCAACACCTTCAATGTTGTTCCTCAAACAAGCCACAAGACAACCAATTGAAGGGGTCACATACCTTTACTTCCTCAGTTTTTTGAACCATCAATAGACAACAACACAAGAAGAAACATAGTCAAATAGACTCTTTGATGACTACTTTCATGAGTATGCAACACTGGAAGAGAACACTCGATTAGCCCTAACTTTCCAAGACTACACCAATATCAGATTCCATAATAGACCACGATAACAACGAAATTCTGACTTAATGCACAAGTAAGCTTTCCCTCCCATAATTTGATGGATCATATAAATGTTCAACAAGAGTTTGGGTGCATAAATTGGACACATACTTCAAGCTCAACCCTATGTTAGAAGCAAAAGCCATCCAATTCGCCACACTACACCTAGAAGGAGATGCACATGATTGGTGGTATCATGCAATGGTTAGGTTGGGACATGAAAACATCACTTTTTATATAGACTTTACATAGAGATTGGTAGATAGATTTGATCAAAAGAACCCAAACATACACTTTAGAGAATTGGCATAGCTCAAACAAACTGGATCACATAAAGAGATTATTACAAAATTCTAACGAATCAAAGTCATGTTTAAAGACATATTTGAGGAACTATTAGTCATGCTTTTCATAGAGGCATTAACTAAACCCCTACAAGGTTGGGTCAAGATTTTCTATCTGGAAACCCTTCATGATGCCATCAAGAAGACTTGAGACGTGGGAAATGCAACAACCAAATCAAAGGCCCCATCCAAGCCTCTCATCCCTGAGAAAGTAAGGAGAAGAAACCCTTTCAACGAGGTTGGGCCAAAAGGGACATGTTGGATGAGGAAACTTGAAGCAAACTAAGATGAAAGAAGCTTTTTTTTACTTGCAAGGAGCCACGGGAGCTAGGATATCGCTGTTTAGGTAAAGGAAACATCTAATAAATCGAAGTGGTCTCCGACGATGAGGACAAATAAGTAGAACCCACCCTAAAAGGTGAGCCTAGTAGCCCAGAGAAGGAAAAATCCCATGAGGAAGCTAAAGAAGAGGAAAAAACCACGTGAAGAGAAGAAAACCCAACCACAAGTTAATATTGTGTCTATCTTGAACCCCTAGGTATTACACATTTAGGATCAAGGGAGTCGTCAAGGGATAACACATCACAACATTGGTTGGTGGAGGGGCTACTTATAACTTCATTGATGCAACAATGGTAGCAAAGAAAGTTGCATCCCTATCTCGAACCTGTTAATTTTAGGCAACAATGGTATGTTCTATGCTTTAGAGTAATTTTACTTCAATTTATTTATGAGCCCAATATCAATTTTAGTTCAGCAATCACATAAACATGTAAGTAAAATGCTAATAGAACATAAACATAAATAATAGAAGAGAAGCCAAGACAAGAGGATACAATATGTGGCACCAGCCAGGGACAAACCCCAATGTGTGGAAACCCTTGATCAAATATTCTTTTAGTCTTCAATAGTTCAACAGAGAGAGAGAGTACAATTTACAAATTCTGATAATTTATAACAGCAGCAAAAGAGCCCTAACCAGAAAAGTTAACACTGGTCAACATGGAAGATTTGACCCTCAAATATTCAGTCAACTTTAGTCAACTTCAACCTCCGAACAACATGATGAAACATCCCTCAAAACAGTCGAATTCTGCCCAGTCAAAGTTTGGTCAAACAGTCAACCTACGGTCAGCCCTAACCACAATGAACGCTGGTCGAAACTCCTCAATTTTCGTGCCCAAAATTGCAGCCTTCTTACATAGAGATTCCTCACCCAAACCACAACGCATCAAGTCATCGTAGTCAAACATCCTCCTAGGAGCTTGGTCAACTCAACACATAGAAACCCTAGTTCACACGTGTGGAGAGAGAGAAGAATGCCTCAGATAATGTGCCCAATCACAAGAGGAGAGAGAGATACGTGTGGTGAGATAATGGTAAAAATGAATTGAGGTCTCCTTTTTATATGCAACATTGAGGATGAATTGGGGGCTTGTGTGTCTATTTTGCTTGCTGGACGACCTTGACACTTTGTCCATAATATAAATAAATCCATATCTTCATTTGTACATGTCAGAATCGGATGATATTTAGATAAATCCTACACCTCTCTGAGAGAGGAATCTAATAAAAATATCAGCTATCATAAATAAGATAACCCATGTGGAGTTTGGCCCTAGCTGCCAATTTTAACACTTCCTCCCAACTAGGGAGAACTCATTAGGGGAATTTTGAGGTCTAAAATGGACCTTGTAAGAAAAATGTACAACCAAAATAAACTCTATAAGAACCAATAGGATTCAAGGTGATGATGTCAACCATGGGGGATGATTCACCATTTTGGAGTAAAAAAGTAAAAATATTAAAAAGTAATAAAATAATAAAACTATTTTTTCAACTCGTATTTTCAACTTATCTCCCTAAGGTTTTACTCAAATTTTGAGTGGGGGTACTCATTGGATGAAAAATTTAATTCCTCAGCCAAGGAGTACCCATGTTGCATATTGTTGATGGACCCTGCTACACGAAAAATGAGAAATACATTGAAAAACGTGATTGCAATCATGTTTTTCATGTAGTAGGGTCCATAAAAAAATGCAACATGGGTAGTCCTTGGATGAGGAATCAAATTTGCATCCAACGAGTGTTTCCGCTCAAAATTAGAGTAAAACCTTAAGCAGATAAGTTGAAAATACGAGTTGAAAAAATAGTTTTTCTTTTTTCTTTTTTCCCTCTAAAATTTGATAATGTAATCTAATCTTATTTTATTATTTCCACTATTATTTTATAATTTCCTTAGGAGGCCGATTTTAGACCTCAAAATTCCCCTAATGCCACTTTCTAATCCATCTGCCAATCTGTACCATCTCTACCATCCATGCACTGCTTTGCAAAAGAGAGTGTCTCATACCACTCTCATTGACTCGAAGTCAGTTCCCGTTGATCCCAGATCAATATTGGACATCCTAGCATAGGGAGTACAATAGTACACGATTTCTCCATCGGTAGTACTATGGTCCCTATCCTGATTTCCATACTCATTGGCCAGATGAGAGGTACTTCCCATGAATACCCAGACTGCATGGGTAGGATGTCTCGATAGGAGGAGGATGAACCACTTGCCCTGCTCACATGTTGCTAAGGGGTATCATAGGGGAAGGATGAACCACTCACCCTATACACAACAAACCACTAGGGGAAGGCTGAACCACTCACCCTATGGTTTCCCACCACTCCAAGAAGTACCCCAAGCCCCTCAGAGCTCCCAAAGCTCAATGTCCATCTCATACATGACCCACATAAGAGGGTCTCTCCACGACTCCAAGTCATTCTCGGAAGGCCAATAATTTGACCTTCCCTAGGGGCTTTGTCAGAATATCGTTGACCTGCTCATCAATCCCAATGTGATGGAGCCTTATTGCTCCTCGTTGTACCATATCCCAGATAAAGTGGTACTTGATATCTATATGCTTGGAGTGATCATGAAACATGATATTCTCTGATAATCGGATCACACTCTAGTTGTCGCAGAAGATTACAGTGGTATCCAACACATGTCCAAACAACTCACTGAAGAGCTTCCTCAACTAGATAACTTCACAGGAGGCCATACTAGCAGCTATGTATTCGGCCTCGGTGGTGCTCAAGACAACCAATTTATGCTTCCTCCTCATCCAAGATATCAAAGTTGAACCCATAGAAAAACAACATCCAAAAGTGCTCTTGCGATCCACCACACTGCTAGCCCAATCAACTTCATAATAACCACGCGGACTCACATTTCCGGCAGTGTATCTTAGTCCACGAGTGATTGTGCCCCGAAGATATCTCAGAAGATTATTGACAACAATCCAATGTATATGATGAGGCTCAACCATGTATTGAATCAATGTGTTAATTGCAAAATATATGTCTAGACGAGAGTTCACCAAGAACATCAGTGCTCTTATGAGATGACGATACTTAGGGACATTTCCCAATTCAAGTCCAACAACACTACCATATAACTTCTTAAAGTTAAGTTCCATCAGAGTAGTCACTGGCTTGCAGTGCACCATCCCAAATATTTCCAATATCTTTACAACATATTTTCCTTGAGAGAGGAAAATTTCACTTGGATTTTTCCAGGCCTCCAACCCTATGGAATAATGCATTAGTCTTAGGTCCGCCATCTCAAATTCAAAATCCAACTCCCTCTTACATTTGTGAACGAGAGGGTATGCACCTGTTAGAAAGAGGTCGTCCACATAAAGTAACATAATGAGAGGTTTATCATTTTTAGCCTTAAAGTAAAGGTTCAGATCGGATTCACTTGTAGTGAATCCCAACTTCATGAGATAGCTATCGATCCTCTCATACCAAGTTCAAGGTGCTTTCTTTAAACCATAGATATATTTCTTCAACCTGCATACATGAGATTTCCGATCATGAACTTCTAACCCTTTGGGTTGTTCCACATATACTTCCTCTTTGATTGAATCATGCAAGAATGTGGTCTTGACATCCATTTGATGTAGGTCCCATCCTTGCGAGGCAACAAGGGATATGTTCGAGCAAATGGTGGTGTATCAGGAAATAGGTGCAAATATCTCATCGTAATCTACACCTTCCTTTTGAGATAAGCCTCGAGCAACAAAGCAAGCCTTGAACTTTTTTGCACTTCCAACAACTCCATGCTTGATTTTGTAGAGCCACTTAAAAGTGACAACTGATTTGTCCTTGGGTCTAGGGATCACATCCTAGACATCATTCTTCATAATTGACTTGTATTCTTCATTCATGACATCCTTCCATACTTTATTCTTCACGATTTCTTTGAATTATGAAGGCTCATTTTGAATGATAGTGCTCATGGCAGTCAAATATCCTTAGTACCTGTTCGGCTTCTTGCTTTCATGGAAAGTCCCCCTTGGTGCAATGTGCCTCTCAGCATCTTCGAGAGTCTCTCGAAGCCATGAGGATCTCCTCTTGGAGGAGGAAGGCCCATGAGGGAGTGGATCAATAGGACCCATATGTTCATCAACCCATGCATCGTTTCATCCTCTTTTTCACCTTTATTTCCCGTGTCAGCTTCTTTGTGCTTCCTTAGGATAGGAAGGTTTTTGATCTTCCTGAAGGCCATATCTTCATCAAAGGTGACATCATGACTTATATCAACTTCATTTTGACCAACCACATAAATTTGAAATCCCTTATAATTTTCACTATAACCCACAAAGATTCCTTTCTTCTTAGATGCACCCAATTTTCTTCTTTTCTCTTTGGGCACATGAAAATATACGGGGCTTCCAAAAAGTATAAAATGAGAGGTTTCTTACCAGTGAACATTTATTCGGGAGTCTCGGAGTCCAATGCTTGATGAGGGCATCAATTTTGAACATACACGTGGTATCTGGAGCTTCACCCCATAGAAACTTCAGAAGGCCTTGATCATGAAGCATGGCATGGACAACTTCTACAATAGAGCGATTCTTCCTTTCAACCACACCATTCTTCTTGGGAGTGTATGGTGTTGTAGTCCCCCTCTTAATGCCAAATTCTCTGCAATAATCCTGAAACTCATTGGATTCGTACTCGGTCCCATTATCAGTCCTCAATATCTTGATTTTTTTCCTGGATTGGTTTTCGATCAAGGCTTTGAAATGTCGAAACTAGGTGAACACTTCATCCTTCTTCTTCAAGAAGTAGATCTAGGTCTTGCGAGAATAATCATCCACAAAGGTGAGATAATATAAGTATCCTCCCAAGGAGTTTACGGGCATCATACCAGATATGTCAGAGTGGATCAATTGCAATATGTCTGTGGTCTTACTATTACTTGAGGGGAATGGTCCCCTTGTAAGTTTTCTTTTGGCACATCCCGAACATACACCTTCATGCTCTACTTTGAACTCAGGCATACCTATCACCATCTGTCTCACATCGGGTAGGGCCTTATAATGAAGATGGGCGAACCTCTGGTGCCATAGTTTAGATTGTAGAGATGTGTTAGAATACATGGCTCCCAATGGACTTCCTCCAACTTGATACAAATTGTCAACTCTAAACACAAGAGTAAAAGCATCCTTGAAATTTCTTTTCCAAACATGTAAAATGAATAGTGTTCCCTTGATTCAACTGAAGGGTAACATTCCCTACTCCCTTCATGGGATTGTCGGCATCGTCTCCAAGGATGATCTCCAAGTTTTTCTCCTTTTCTATCAGATTAGAAAGGGCTTCCTTGTATTCGGTGAAGTGCCTTGAGGAACCACTACTAATCAACCAATTTCCCAAAGTGTCTGGAGGAGAGGCAGTGGAGAGGCCCAATATAAGATAGTTCTCTTTTTGCTTATTGTTAACATTGGATTCATCGTACCTAGATTTCCTTGATTTCTTGGAGGGTTGACCATTTCCTTGATGCCCCACATTCCTTTTTCCTTTGCCATTGGACCTGCCATTCCTTTGATCGTTGTTTTTGTTGTTGAAGTTTCCCTTAGAGTTGTTATGATAGTCATCATCTCGAGGTGTATCCCTTTTATTAGGACACTCCCTTTCATAGTGACCAAACTTATTGCAAACAAAGCACATGCCATTCCTTCCTCCCTTAGATCCAGGCTTTCCATGGAATTGACCTTTAGACCCTGCATTATTCCTTATTTTGGCATGAGCAGAGAATGCAATGGGGTTGCTTCTATTAGAAGACATTTCTTGCTCCACCATTATTGTTTATTCTTGAATTCATCTCGACATCAATTCTTCAAACCCTGGAATTCGATCTTTGTTGAGTATAGTGGTTCTAAATACATACCACTTAGGTAGGAGTCCTCAAGAGGGAGGTGAGAGTAAGTTCCCTATCAGGAATGACTCCATAATATACCAAGTCTCTTCCCATCGGTGAAAGTCCGTAAATAGTAGGGAGCCTTAACTAAGGTGACAATGGGCTAAGTCTCCATTTTGTTTCCCTTGGCCTAGCATTTACCATTTAGGTCCCCTACTAGTTTGAGAAGTAACATTTGGCGCCATTGCCGGGGACACGAAACACGTTTTTTTCCCCATAATATTATTGATATATCATTTGGCGACTCCATTAAGGAATGGAATCCTAGTTCGTCATTGAACTTAAAAGTCAATGCTTGTAGGGTGAAGCAAGGATTTGTGAAGGGATTTTAATTCTCTCTGTCAACTCCATTTTGACATTATATGCAAGGTCATGAAAAATGGCTAAAGAAAGTATCCACAACATTAGTCCCAAAGAAGAACAAGACCTATGAGAAAGATTGGATTTGTGATATGAGCTTTGTGATCATTTGATAGAGCATGAGAATGAGGAATTCATACTCATTTTTTATAACAAGAGCAGGTCAAACCTCATTAGCATAAGGAAGGAGGATGAAGAAGGGCCCACAAATTATCTCTTCTTGGAGCTTGCTTATTATACTGGTGCATTTAATTCCTTGTCTCACAGCATCAAATAAAAATATGGCTCATTACCAGATAAGGATTTAGATGACCGAGAAAATGAGGATGATGAGAAAACATCAGTTATGGGATTGAGGGCAAATAACAGTGAAGTGAAAGACATTTTCTCTGAGGATGACGAAGAGTTGGATCCTGAAAGTATCCAAATCATGCAAGAAATATTGGATGAATATAATAGGTCGTGCAGGGGGTTAGTAAGGGAATGTAATTCTAATGTAGCGTTCTCCTTTTTATATGATAACGAGGTGAAGCTTCATAATATGAAATGTGAATATACAGAGAACCCTACTAATGCTCTTCTGCTAGAAGAATATTACCAAAATCATGTAACAAATACCTTAGCAATTATTCTTCAAGAGAAGAGAGAAGAAGAGAGGTCTCGCTTGCCAACCAACCAAGATGAAGATACCTTGAGGATCTCGGTGATGAGAAAGAAGATGAGTCCGCATTGGGGTTGCAAGATGGCCAGGAGGATTTTGAGATCACATGTGTTGAGGAGAATGAAGCTATGGAAAGCAAGGCCAAGACTGACCTTACCTCTCTCAAGGTATCACTCATGATGACTCTCCTTTTGAGAACCTTGAGGAATGTGATCCCATGAGATCCTTGGAGGATGACACTGGAGATTATTTCCACATTGGAAAGGAGAAATGGGAGATCGTTGGGCCTCAATTTGATTATGATCCCATTTATGATACTGACAAAGAAGATGAGGCTGAGTTTGGTTTTACCTTTATCCCAGGCATTACCTATGATGAAATATCCATCGATACCCTTGGAAAGGGGAATTATTATTTTCCCTTGCATGAAAGACAATTGGAAATGATTGATTATCCTTCTGATGAAAACCTAATCTTTGATGCTTATAATGAGGAAAGCAATGCTGCTCCTATCTACCCACCTCATGATTATATATTCAAATCACTTGAGCCTTTAGATTATGGGGAAGGAAAACCAGTTGAATCTGACTCTTTACCCTCCCATTTTCCTTTCCCTCTTATTCATCATCTTGAGTCTTCCTCAAGCAAGTCCCTCATCCCTTTTGGTATGACCTTGAGTGACCATTCCCATTTCCCCCTTTCTAAATATGGTGTCAAGGAAGAACCCCCGATTGAATATACTTTATCCCCTTTGACGCACTTGCAGGGTTTGATCATTCCATGACCTCCCCTCTCCAATTTGACCATCACATTGAGAAACCTATTTATTGCACTCCTCTCTCTCACGCTTCATTCCCATCTCATCACAACCATGTGACATCTTCAAACATGATATTACAAGCAATGATTGTGATGAGGAGTTCTTGAGAGTGATATTTCATTCCACCATTGTGTACTTAGAAGGAAAGCTTGGGACCTCCAGACTAACCTATTTTCTTTCGCCTAGAATTTCCCTTTACCTCAGATGGAGATCATGTTTTCCCACCTTCCACCTGCTTCATCCGCCATGTGACTATGTCCACATTTGATTTGGGAGTTGTTACATGAGTAATCATACTGGTAGGCATATGTATATTAATGTGAAGATATGTTGGTCACACTGGCTTTATGATTACACTTAGTATTAACCTTACTATATGCATGTTAGGATAGGATGCATTGCATGCTCATTTTCTCATTAGAACTAACATCATATGGTATTTTTCATGGTAGATTAGATGCATCTAAATTAAAATTTGCATATTTTATTTTTCAGTTGATTTTATGGCCTAACCATAAGCATGTGTGATCATGAGATGCCACAAAAGCATGCTGCCTCGTGTTTTTCATCTATTACATGTGCAGGTAATAGGTCTATGGTAACCAAGATATTGCTGGGGTTCTCATGACCTCCCGTTCAAGTATCTTTGTCCACTTCTCCGAGAGATCATGTCCTAGTTGGAGCCAGATGTTACCCACCATTTTGTAGGTAATATCCCTCGGAAACATTTTTTCTCCAAATCGGTCCTCAGCTGGCAACCACCATCCCCTTGCAGACAACAACTAGCTCATTGTACCATTTCTCTGCCACTTGAGCCATCCATGTGGTCCCTCACCCATCTGCCATGATCGTGTGTTTGAAGGTGAGCGTCCCAAACCTAAAGGTATGCCTTGTCATTTGGAAATTGAGTATTGTAGTTTGCTTTTCATGGACACTTATGGGCATGAATTAATTGGGGGGTTTGGTGGAAAGAATGGGTGAGGTTTTCTCTCTTGTCCCTTATATCCCTTTTGGATATGAACCTTGGATTCTAGCCCCATGGGATCTCTTTTACTGATCATTTGGCTTTAAGGATGGTATTTCACTCGAAACCCTGATTTTGGTTGCGTGGTCCCACTCCCTTATCCGCCTATATTACCCTCTTTCCACTCATTATCAACCCATTCATCATTTCTCCCACTTGGGTCCACATTCCTCCAGTGGGTCCACATAGGGTTAGCTTGCCCCTTCCCCTCATCTACACCTTGGGTTGGGCCTGGAATGATGCCCAAAGGTTGATGAAGCTAAAAAGAAAAATAAAAGCATATTTGGCCATATTCAACAGGAAAATTTACCACAAAATGAAAAAGATGGCCAGGACAAACACATTTAGCATGTGGGAAAAAACCAATACATGAGCTCTACCCCATCATCATGACCATCACCCTGGTTTCTACAGGTTCTATGAGCCTCCACCATCACATAGGAACCCATGATTGTCCCAACTCCTGGTGGGAAATGAACAAACATACCTTTAAAAGGGGACATTCACTACTATATATTATGCATCATTCTCTTACCCCTTTGAGTCTTGAGCAGTTAATCAAAGAAAAACATAAAAAGGAAAAATGCATATAAAGAAGGGTGGAAAAAGCAAGGTCAGGGAACCTCATGTACCACAATTTCTCCCTCTTATACATTATAAACCCATTTGTGGGCTTCCCTTTTATTAGCTACCCTCTTACCCCAACATGTAACCCATGGCTGCCCCTTCTCATCCCCTACATTCACCTATCTGTCACATGCCACCACCTTTGAAGGGATGTACCTTGAATATATTATCCCTTTTACAAGTAGAAACCACCTAATAGGATACTTGGTTAACCCCATTTGGAAGAATACATTGGCACATCCCGTAGACCATTATGGAATGGAAGGCCATGATGAAATCCCCACCTATGGTCCATGTTTAGTAAGCTCGTTTACTCAATTTCCCTAATGACTTGTTGTACTCGAAGGCTAGGGGACACATTAGATCTCATGTAGGATCGCAGATGGTTTCCATCTTGGGTTTGGTCTTGCTATACAGGGTCCTAATCCTCCAAAGGGCTACATTGGAACATGTATGGTGTGTGTCATGCGGAAAGAGTTAATTTTGCAGACAAAACCAACCTCCCTAGAAGCTTAAGGCTTTCTAGTGACAAACAAGACAATTAAGAACAATCCTTCTCTAAATATGCATTTACCATACAAGAAATCAAGTGTTTAGATCCTACCTGTAGTCCAAATCTGTTGTAGTAGTCCAGCCTCGTCGATCCGGATGAGCTCCTCCTTCTCTCCGAAACCTGCATTCACTAACAATCAAACGATTAAATAGCACTTGAATATCTCATAAAATAAAACATATTTAACATACA
>APFE030320182.1:481-17920 GCA_000404065.3 Pinus taeda
TACATGCAATACCACGGGGCAATACCGTGGGTTTTATTAATACCATCTATCTAATACTACCGCCCATTTACCCTTTATTTAATACTACCGCCCATTTGCAACTAACTGTGGTCCCTTCATTAATTGCGGGTTAACCACTTACAAATATTAATATGGGCTTTATTGACTCTTGACTATGGCGTGATCCCATGACATGAATAAGGGGGTTAGGGTGGGACCCTAACAATTTTTCTCCTCTACTACCAAAATAAATTTATTTTCTTCCTTTCAATTAAAAAAATAATAAAAAAGTACAAAAAGAAAAAAAAAAGGGAGAAAAGAAGTAGAAAATAAAAATAAAGCACAACCATGAAAATCAACATTGTTAACATTTATATGCAGAAAATCTTAGATGCAAACCAAGGGATACTGGCAGTTAGATTTTCATCTTCCCCTTTCCTTTTACCATTTTATTTTGTCCCCTTCTTTCCTTGTAGAATCAAATTCTCAAGATCAAATAAGATTTTTTTTGAAGAATTTTTTTCGCTTAAAAAAAAAAGAAACTTTGGCAGTTATAAGCGTCACCAAAGAATTATCAACATCCAATAGTAGCAAGTTTCAAAGAAACAACAAAACTGAAGACAAAATTGCAGAATTTGCAACATTTTGTAGTTAATTTGACATTTTGTAACCTGTTTATTCTAAGAATTCATAGTGGACCCGCAACCTAAGGAGAAATTAGTACACCAAGAGGTATACATTATAAGGTGACTGTAGAATGCATAATCATTATTTGTTAAAGGAAATTATAGATTTATGAGCTTATGGATTTATTGAATATTATTGATACACTTTTTGAAATAATGACCTATAATTATGAGCTTATTCATATTTCATAACCATATCCCATTGCTCATACTCCATATCATTCAATCATATCGAAAATCTCCCTTATCACATGTGAATAAACCAAATCTTGCAAATTATGACAGTCTTATAAGATTAGATCTAAATAATCGTGGGAAATCATGAGTTCAAGAGGGAGAATTTTATTATAATTTTTCCATTGCATTAAAACATTCATCTCATTTTAAACCTGACATTTCCAAGATCACTCAATCCATTTCCCATTTCTCCATCCAAACCCTACCAAAAAGAGGTAATTTAGAGGTAAGACTTATTTATCACAACGATGGGTGTAATTGTCAGATAAGAGTCAAATGGAGTGAATTATCTCATTGCCTACCCACAAGTCTGAGATCAGTTGGAAAAAGTAGGGTGGGTTAATTTTTTTGAGAAATTGTATGGACATGAAGTTGAAGTAACTAGGGAATTCTCTCAAGATTTTGATGGTGTAGATGTAGAATTTTTCCTACAAATCAGCTAGCTATGATACCATGTAGAAATTTCCCACCTATTGATCAACCTGGTAATGCAATGTACTAAAGCAAAACACTTCATCTACTTCTACAAACAATTTAGCAGAAGCTTAATCAGCCATGAGCAACATCAATAAGAACACATATAACTGATAAGAAGGAATCAATCACACAACATAGAAGAATTTACCCGGGGAAAGAACTTGCCTAAAACCACATCTCTGTATTATCATGCAAGTGGAAATATAGTCCGGATTACACAAAGCCTTAGCTCGGAAGCTATCCAGCTCTCAGTACAATCCCTCTGCTGCTCATAGACAGTCAAAGGCTTCTCACAAACCTTCTCCTCCACCCTCCAAGCCTCCTATTTCCTTGTGCATTTTCTTCGGGGTCCAGCGATGTCACATGTGTGAATTGGCCTCTTCACACACTCACGAATCTCTGATCTAACTGTAGAAACTTGAAGGAGATAAATACTCATCATGGATGATATTCCTTTATAGGAAAAATATTCATCCAACTGATAGTACACTGTCCCTTCTCTGATCTCAACTGGGTCTCTGTCTGAACTGACATGCATGAGTTATTTAAGCTACAATATTTAGTTATCTGAAAATACCAGTTGTTACATGCATGCAAGCATTAACAAACTGAATCTCATTAATATAACAACTTGTTAAATCAATCTAACTAAACTTGACTCAGTTAGCTGAGCCAACTAATTACAACTCATAATTACAACTCATCCTCATCCTTTAATTGATGGTTAAATCCCTCAATTAATAGATAAACTGTTGCATGTGCTCACATTGACTTCAAGTTCATAATTCCCTAACTAATTAACTCATGGAGAATTAATTAATTAATATTCCAAACTGTTGGTAAGACCAAATTCGAATTATACTTCCTATTTTAGACCAGGGACTGTCTAAAAATAGGAATCTAACTAGAACTACTAAAAATAGAACTTCTATTTTTAGCACTTACATTTTTCATTCTCTGTTGCCCAATCTAGCACTGATGCCCAAACTGCTATTTTTAGCAGTGCTATTTTTAGCACTTCTATTTTTAGCAATTTCTTATTTCCATTTTTCAATAGTAGAAGCTAAAATTGGAAACATAAACTTGAAGATTATAGAATCTTTTGTAGAAGAGGTGAAAAAGCTTCTAAGAAGTGGTGAGAGTTTGTATAAGAACCAAAAATTCAAGGATGAATAGTAGAAAATGTTCCTTCACAACCAAGGTATGGATATTTTAGTTTTTAAAAAGGGAAATCCACTGTCTCTGCTTAATTCCATAAGGATAAATTTGTTATTGGTTCTTCAAAAAATTCTTACTTGCGAAGGTTGATATGGAACATTAGTCTTTTATCATGAAGGCTTCTGATGCATTTTATTAAGGGCAAAAAGTTGAATTTGCCATATTACCTCATGTGGTGTCTCAAGAAAATGGAATTCAGCATACAAAGTGATTCTAGGAATATTGATAGAGCCTTGTATCACCATGGATTAGTAAAAATTATTGTGGAGGTGCATTTAAGAACACTATTGACAATTGGGAAAATTTCCTCATAAAAAAATATTTTGTGGAAATTCTTGAAAAATAAGAGGTAACGAAGATTAGAAGAAGTTGACATAGGGTTCTTTAAATCCCTAAACCCGAGCATGGAAAAAAGGAAGCTAATAATTTGACATCAATTGAACTATAAATGATGGAGATTCAAAGCAATGATGTAGAAGACGATATTCCACTTAGCTAATTTATGAAGCAAGTAAAGAAGAAAGAGAATAAATTTGAAGATGTTAGAAGAAAGAGAGCTGAGAAAAGGGAAGAGTAACTAGAGGCACCAAAATAAAATTGAGGAAAAGCACAAGGACAAGGCAACAAAATAAAAACCGTTCAGAGAACAATGGAACTTGAACCGCAACTGAGAAGAAGAAAGAGGATCACTAGAAATTCGAGCAAGAAAACAAATGAGGAGCCACTAGAAACTATAGATCTTGATGAAGTCAAATAGATTCAAAAGGAAATGGAAACATAACCTCCAAGTGATTATATTCTTGTAAGGAATACACCAAAGATTGACTCCACTCAAAAACAAGTCAATGACTATTTATAGACATTAGAAAAGAAGGCACATCAAAAGGAAAATCCTCCCTCGGAACCAGAATGTTATGAAGATATTTTATAAACTGATGCTCCCATGTTTGATTTGCTTGAGAAAGAAATCAATATTTCTTCTCATAAATATCAAGAGACTATCAACACCTTAAAACAATAATTTTATGAATTGGAACTATTAAATACACACATAAAAGATGAAAATGAAGTAATTTAAAGCTCAAAATGAAGCCATGTTACTTAAAATGTGTTATTTGTACAAGAAGAATAAAAAACTAAAAGGAAATAATAAGGGTATTAGGTAGAATATCAGAGGATTACAGGGAAATATTTTGATGAAAAAACCATAGTGGTCGTTGAATGTAAAATGTAGAGGAGCACAAAAACAATTAGATGTTTTGGTCTAGGAATGAGAGACAATTCTTTGAAAGGGAATCTCTCTAAGTTTTCAATTTTTCTACAAGATGATATGCAACACATTAGGTGTGGGGGAATGTTGAGCCTTTGAATTTTCCTCCTTTTGACAAATCCTTTTTCTTTATTTCATCCATTTTGCACACATTTTCACTCCATCTATGAATTATAGGTCATCTAGGTCATGCAAAGTTATAATAAAAAGGTAATCATCCACTCTCAACCCATAATGTATGTTTTCTTTGTGAAATTTATTTAAACTATGCTAAAGCTACCCAAATATGCACCTTTTGTAGCTGATTGAAATTTTTGTAGCCAAATTCTAAGTTGTATAGGTTTGCCCATGTTAGAAGAAAAGAATGACATATGGAAAATTCCTAGATGTCAGGCACATATACATCCACCTATTAGGTGTGGCTAGAAGCTCATTAGATGTGTGAATCTTGTTTCAAACTAAGAGTCAAATGTGGCTATCAAATGCAGTTCTCATCCAGAATGTCAAGGAGTCTGTTACTTCCAGTCTTGACAGCCTGTCACCAGGGATCAACATGAGCTCTTACTATGTCTCATTTTGTTAGATGTTTTGCACATAATGTTCAGCACAAAACATGTCACAAGTGTGTCCATCAGAAGAAGCTTGGAAAAATATTTCCAATGGTATACCACACTCCCATAACCGGTTTCTAGATTAGAAGGTATGATCGAAATGAATGAGTGATTCTTGGTTATGCATGTTTTGAGGTCAGTTGCTCCACACAATGACAAGTTTAGTACAAAATCAATTTCTAAAAGAATGGTAAGGAATTTTTCAAAAGTGAAAGAGATTTTTGTTCATCACATACCAAATAACAAAAATGTCCTTCAGTTTATGCACAGGTGCTACTATGTGGGAGATATACAGTGATATTTGGAGCCTACATTTAAACAAAGCAAAATTTTCATATTTTTTACTGTTTTAGCCATTTTAGTGTGGGGCCATTTTACAATAGATGGAAAGTAATTTTGAGAAACCCAAAGAGGTTTTTGTTAAGAACGAGCCATATAACAAAAACCTCTTTCCGTTTATTCACAGGTGTCATGAATTGGGAAATGTATCTAGATATTTACAGCTTAGTTTTACATATTTAAATTTTTAATGATTTTCTGTTTTAGAGATGATTTTGTGGAACAGATTGCGAGCAACTAGAAATGAATTTCACAAATTTGAGAGAGTGTTTTCTCCAAAATGACCTTATCTACAAAAAAATATTTCCGTTTTGTAACAGATGCTATGGTTTAGGAGATACGAGGTCATCTTCAACACCTATTTTCAGAAATTCGGCCCAAGTTTAATGTAACTGATTCTATTTTGAAGAAAATGGTTGAGCTCAATCCCTTAGTACAAGGATGAAAAAATATATATATTTTATGAATTTCATAGTGTAGGGGTTGGATTTTGGTAGAAGGTTGGATTCTAGAGAAAGTAAGGAGCTTCATTGTACACTCGTATCAGTATTTTGGCTAAGGAATTGAGACCAGGGTTTGCAGTACTCTTTGGGATCCCTATGGCATTTGTTTTGGTAGAGTGATTTTTTATGTCTTTGTGAATTTATTCATGTGTTATGATATCATTTCTCTCTTATTTCTTCTCAGCTAAATCAAACAAGAGTGTAAGTAGAATACATTGAAATTGCAGTGCTCTACTTGAAGTTTGCTTTAGTTTTTTATGTTTTTAACTGTTTGGAGAGGATCCATGGCTTCTCTTGCCCTCTTCAACTCCTCCTCTGTCTGATCCATCCATCTCACTTGATTTAGAGTGCCAAATACAGTTGCCTACCTTGCCCCATTGAGATCCCTGCAGGACTGAGCCTCATTCCCTGCACCCAAGATCTGCCTTTTCCTTAGAGCCTGCAAAATCATCAATTTATTCAATCAAACTCCTTTGTACCTGTACCTAGCCTAAGATCAGTAGCAATATTAGTTGATCTCAAGCCCTTAGTGATCATAATTCGCTGAGATTGACCCAGAGAGAGCCCTCTCCTGACATGGTAGGGCTAGCTACCAGGCTAAGCGTAGTTTGATGTTGCCCTTAAATCCTACCTTTTCAGCCTGAGGTAAATCTAGGCTCTAACATAGTGGTGACTCCGCTGGGGAAGAAAAGTTTATTTGTTTGTTAGTGTTCTTTGTTTTATAGACTATAGACGGATCCTGAAGTTAGCCAGGTAGCCTTTGAAATGCTTTTCCTTTGCATTAGCGCAAGTAGATAAAAGCTACTTCAATCAATCTATGGTCTAGTGCAAATTGCCCCAGTACATGTATCAAGTTCATATCTGATTGCTGATGGTGGGTGAAAGTCAGACACATATGAAGGCTGAAATCATCTACCTGGCGACTCCACTGTTCGAAGTCCCGAGTTTCAAAGTATTGATGGTGGCTCCACTGGCTAAATGAAGGACTCATATGTTGCTTCTATTTGTTCAAGGTATTCATGTATCGATTTTTCTAATCTTCCTGGTTTTCTTAATCAATTACCAAAGGCTGCATACATTTTGAGTAATGGTCCTAAATTCATTGCGGAAGATCTGACTTTGACTCTAGAACATATAGAAAATTTTAAAACATTTGTGGAAATTCTTAGAGTTAAAAGGGAAGATGTCTTCATCAGATTGTTCTTTGATTCATTTCAAGGCAAATGTAGAAAATGGATTGAAGGGATCTATGGCTTCCCTTGCCCTCTTCAACTCCTCCTTTGTCTGATCCATCAATCTCACTTGATTTACAGTGCCAAATACAGTTGCCTACCTTGCCCCATTGAGATCCTTGCAAGACTGAGCCTCATTCCCTACACCGAAGATCTGCCTTTCCCCTAGAGCCCGCAAAATCATCAATTTATTCAATCAAACTCCTTTGTACCTATACCTAGCCTAGTAGCTATATTAGTTGATCTCAAGCCCTTAGTGATCATAATTCGCTGAGATTGACCCAGAGAGAGCCCTCTCCTGACCTGGTAGGGCTAGCCACCGGGCTGAGCGTGGTTTGATATTGGCCCTGGATCCTACCTTTTCAGACTGAGAAAAATCTAGCCTCTAATAGAGTCAACCTTATCATCAAGCAAGTATGGAAAGAATCAAGCGAGAAAGACATGGAATCTAGAATCTTAGCCGATGATGTGTCAACAAAAGTTCTCTCATGATTCACTCTTTCAGTAGCAAATCGTTAGAGAGAATTTCTTATTGTGATTTCAAAACATAGATGTCGAATTTATAACTTATCTCTCAGCATTAATTTATTAAGTTGCTAACACAGAAGACCTTATAAATGCTTTGATTTGGAAGGGAAAGAAAATAAATGTTAAGTTTGAATTATTGTTATTATTCTCTAAAGAACAAGATTCTATTTTTACAATAATGAAAATACTCTATTCCATGGAGTAATTGTAAATGTGTTGATAATTCTAAGTCTTGTGATCTGAGTTCCTAGCATCTCATACTCAGCAGAAGGGTCCCCTGTGGAGTTTTGATAAATAGTATAGTATTACTTTCAGAATTTTGATTTCATTTATGCTTTGCATCTAGATTAACATTCATATTAATTAAGTTCCTCGAATAACTAGATGTTTCAATTGCTCTATTTTCAATTCCAGTTTTTCTTATTTGTCTTTGGTTCATGACAGGTTGAGCACTCAACAATAAAACACAAACTACAAAAATATTTCTTTTATGCTTAATCTCAAATTTATATTGGATGGCATTAATAGGGTATTTTTAAAGGATTTAAATATTTTCCTATATATAGTATTGTAGGCCACTGTTCTAGTTTGAAAATTCATACATATAGAATGTAGGCAAATATTCAATAAAAAATTTGTAATCTACTTTTAAAATTGGTATTTTTTTTGGCAAATATTATATATTATATATATATATATTATATATATATATATATTAATTAGGGGAATTTTTAACCAAATTAGCAATTTTGTTTTCTAGAAAATGTCCAAAAAATAGCTCATTTGTGAAATTTCGCCCCTAAATTTTTCCCTAGATGATATGATTGGTTCAGGTTATGAATGTGCACATCAGTAATATATGAAGGTGTTTTCTCATTCAACTCATTGCTGTTTGATCATGACTTTCTAAATTAGTTTCATTTCAAAGTTTGGTAGAATAGTTGTGCTTTCAATTGGATAGTTATGTTTCCTTTCATGTATATTTCAGAGTTATATAGATTAAAATCAGAATAAAACCATTTCAAAAGATTTCTAGAGTAAATATTATTTTCAAGTCATTTAGATTATATTTCTTTTCATTGTCTAGTAGAATACATTTCAATGTATTCTCAAATAGAATAGCTTTCAATTTATGTTTAGCAAGCATAGTTTTCAATTCAGGTTAGAAAATTATATATTACAGAGAAATGGAACACATAAAATATTGCCGAAACACAACTACAGAAACACATAAAACAAGAGAGACACATATATATGTAGTTCACACAATTTGGGTTACACCCATGGACAAACAACCAATCCTTCCTTTTATATTATCCAACAAAATGAAAAGATACAACCTACAACATATCTGTTGCAATTTCCTCTTAGCTCTCACACAACCTCCCCTCTCTCTCTCTCTCTTAGAATCATCATACGCAACCATAATACAATTCCATTATATAAACTAAGGGTTTCCTTCTATGAGAAAAAACCCTAAATTAACATAACTTCTACCATCAGATAATTCACCTAATGAACAACTCAGATTGAGTGCGAAATTACAGTATTTTACAAGGATTTTTTATTATTATCTATTTTTAGCTTTGGAGGCACCATCCCTAAACCCTTGCCCGGTGTGAGGGGGGTTGGCACTCTTTAAAATTAATCGTGGCCCCACATAGAGCCCCTGGCAGCTATCATACAAACGACATTGCTGCCCTGTTTAGAAACTGGGGTCCAATGTGGCTTAAACCTCTAAATCAACAATATAATCAGACTCCACACCCAATAATTCCTTGAGCATTAGCATAATTTAATTTGAAGTTTATTTACATTGAAGTTGAATGATATTTTAGAAAAGATATGTGAGTATGCTTAATAATAACTAGTCACAAATAGGTTAGATCTTCATTCTGTATTTAGATTTATTTTCTTTGATTAAAAATAGGTCTCCTAGCATATATAGTGCATGTACACTTCATAAGTTCAAAAACTTGGTGGATAATTTAATAAAGTAGCTTAACCAACTATACATATTGTAAATAGAAAAATAAAATAAATTGGAAGATGAAGAGGCATTAAGAGGTGAACCCAATTGTTTCCCTCTCCTTGTATATCTCCATGTCTTCTCTTAATGAAAAAATTAAATTCATTTGTGAAGTTACTCTCTTGACCTCACATGATATTAAAGCCTAACACCATCTTTTGTTTCTTACCTATTCTCTATCCTTTGTCTCGTTGCATTCGATCCTATTGAAGCGTTAAAGGCAGAAATATATGGTGTGATAGTCATGACTATATGTTGGTGTGTGTAACAGTTCGTTGGCTAGTCTGTTTTGAAGCTTTGCGTTGAAGGTGTCTGGTGTGGTGATTGTATGGCCATGTAAATCGATCAAAGTTTAAACCTGCGTTTTTGAATTGGTCAATTTATTTTTGTGGTGCATTACATTCTAATTCCTGCAAAGTTGTGACTGTGCACTATTCATAATATACATGTGGTGTTTAACGTGCATAGAATGGAATAGAATGAGTGTCAAATACCGTGAACCGTTGGTCTGACTATTGGTTTATCACTGCGTGTATGATGGGATTGGAGTGCGGAGTGCTGACTGAGTTGTTCTTTCTTCACAGGTGGTGAGAGTGGAGTGCTGATTGATTACATTAAATAATTGGAGTGCATTAAATCTCTGCATAAAACAACGCGTTGAACCCTCTTCAAACCATGCGTTGATTATTGTATGTAGGTTGGTCATTGTTTGAATACTGCGAACTAACTGCTGCATTGAGTTTTGTACGTTGAAATTGAAGTGTTGTATTGGGATTAGAGTTGAATGTTGCATTGAAAAGGTCGTTATAAAGCAGTCATCGTATATATATGTGTTGGGAATATATATTAAATTTAGTGCATTGGATGAATATGGTACATATATTTTGTATATTCCCTTTGTGCCTTGAAGTTTTTGAGGGCCATAAATTTAGGTTGCATTTGTAATGGTTGGCAAATGACTTTTGTATGTGCGCCAGAATAGATCATATGGTATGGTGTGTATGGTATATGGAATATGGTTGAAGCTTATATGTTTTGGTTGAAGCCTATATATATATATATGCAGCGTTGAGATTTGAATTATTTATTATATATTTAAAAATATTTATATATGTATTTGAATATATGTTGGCATAGTTTGAGTAATTTTTGAAGATATTTTTTATCCAACATTATAGGTGTAAGGATTTTGTTTATTCAAGACTTAGCCTAGAAGTTTTGCAGAAATGAATTCACTCATCTCTGTAGTGGGAGTAGTTCTCACTTGAAAAGAGAACTACCATGAGTGGTAGAGGAATATAAAACACACTTTAATCTTCAATGATTTGTGGCAAGGATTTTGTGAAGGAGAAGAAGCAATGCACCTAAAAATCCCAGTTTAGGCAAGGAGCTTGTCATTTGGGAAAACATGAACAATAAGGCCTTTTCCTTGATTGAAACTTCAGTGAATGAAGAGGTGAGTTGTCATATTTTTCCATTTTCAAATGATTTTTAAGATTTAAAGAAGTTGAAGGAATTATATGATTTAAGCTCTGAGCTTGAAGTTGTTCAACTGATGATCAAGTTGTTCAATATTGAGTTGTGAAATGATGACCTTCTTACCTTAACATCAGAAAACGATCAATTATGCATGACATAAAATCCAATGGTGTTGAAATATATGTTCCTCTTGCTTCTTATCAAGGAAATATATCCCACTTATTCACATTATCTTGAGTCATTGCAAGCAAGTGGAAAACTTAATGAGATTTCTTTTAACTCCCTTGAGAAAAAGTTTGCTGAAAGAGAGAAGGATTTTGGGAAAAAGAAAAATCCTTAGTCTTCTGAAGAAGTTGTGTGCCTTGTAAAGAAAGAGAAGAACAAGGGATAAGATTCTTCTAGAGGAAGAGGTGGTCGAAGAGGAAGAGGAAGGAATAATTTTAGAGGCCAGGGGAGAAGACATTTCCAAGGAGAAATGGGTGATATTCATTGCATATGGTGTAACAAAAATAGACATGATGATTCCACATGTAAGATTCCTTGGGACATAATCTAGCAGGAAAGAAATCAAGATAAAGGTAAAACACTCGGTAAAGGGAAAGGAAAAGCACCTGAATTCGCCCATTATGTTGTGCCACATTGTAAAATTGGAATAATTGAAGACTTATTTAATGCTCCACTTGCTTCATGGAAAGATGCTTGGTTTCTTGATTAAGGAGAAACTTGCAACATGAATTTGAGAAGATATGTCTTTGAAGAATTCACTAATAATGTTGATGGAGCAGCCTACTTTGCAGACAAGTCAAAACTCAATCCATTAGAGCTTATCACCATTAGGCTCAAACTTCTTGGTCTTCCATATTTCATTCTACACGATGTTTTATGCTTCACATATTTGAGGAGAAACTTGTTGTATTTGGTCCAAATCCGATAGCAAGGACACTCTATTCACATATGTGATGACAAGGTTTAGGTTAGAAAAGTATTAGATCACTCACTTGTCATGATTGAGATAGAAGAAGAAAGACTTCTGAAGCTTCAAGGAACCTCTACTTGTGCACAAAACGTTTCATATAGTTCTCACTTCAATCAAGTATTCTATGGCATGTTATATTTGGACATTTGAACTATGAAAACCTTCATTTGTTGAAGAAAAGTGGTGTTACTGGTTTTCCTATAATTCCTAAGAAACTTAAGTAATGTGATGCTTGTATCTTAGGAAAGCAAAACAAACAAATACTTTCATGTTTCTCATTCCAAAGCACATATAAAGCTTGAACCCATTCATTCTGATTTATGTGGCCCAATGCATGTTCCTTCTGCAAATGGTAATAAATATATAATGACATTTATTGATGACTACACCAGAATTTGTTGGGTTTATTTATTAAAGAACAAATTTGAAGCTTTTGAAACATTCAAAAAATTTCATGCATGGATTGAAAATTATGTGCAATCTCATATTGGCTCTATTCATATTGATAATGGAAAATAATATACTTCAAATGTATTTGAAACTATCTTCTCCAACATGGGAACAAATATCAAATAACCATGCCTTATAATCCTCAACAAAATGGAGTAGCTGAAAGAATGAGCAAGACAATCTTAAGAATGGTATGTTCAATGATGTTTCTCAAGAATGTTAAGCTGATGTTGTTGGGTTGATGCAATTTTATGTGTTGTATATATAAAGAATAGGTTTCCATCTCATGCTATGAAAAACAAGAATCCCTATGAAATGTGGTATGGCAACATTCATTCAGTGAGGCATCTCAGGGTTTTTGGTTCCACCTGTTGTGCCTTGATACCTAAGGAGTAGAGAAACAACTTGGTGTAAGGAGTCGAAAATGTATTTTCTTGGGGTACTTAGATACCTCCAAATCATATCATCTCTATGATGAAGTGAATAAGAAGTTTATAATATCTAGAGATGTGATCTTTCTTGAATCTTCCAAGACTTATAATGTTGTTGAGAGACAACTTGATCACTTTGATAGATTCAAACATGCAAAGTCTTTTCAAGAGTTTGATAATGATATTCCACATCCTGAAAGGGGTATCACTATAGTGGATCAATCTATGGAATATCCTTTTGAATAACTCTCTCCCTCACATGAATCTCCAACCACTGAGCAAGATGACACTTTAAGTGTTGTGATTAACAAAATTGGGAGGCTAGACCTTGATTCATCCCCATCTCAATCAAATGATAAACCTAGGCCATGTCATAAAGGCCCTCGAAAATGGATGACAAAGAAACTTTAAAGTGTTCGTCCTAATAAGGTTGGAAAGACAAGAGCAAGAAGATCTATTAGACAAAATGGAGGTGATGTAGATGATCTTAATTCACTTGTTGATATGGATGTTTCTTATGATTGTGAACTAAATTTGTCTACATATTTTGAATCAAATTCATTCAAAGAAGCCACTTATCATGATGAATGGAAAGAAGCGATGCATAAAGAATATGATGCTTTGATAAAGAATGTAAGCTGGAAGCCGGTTAATCTACTGGTTGATCCTCTATTGGTAACCAAACCAATAGGCTGAAAGTAGGTCTTCAAGAACAAGTATAAAGTAGATGGCTCACTTGACAAGCATAAAGCCAGGCTGATGGAAATATTTTTTGCACAAATGGAAGAGGTCGATTATTCTGGGACTTCCCCCCTACAACAAAATGGGCTATCATCTAGACACTCTTTTACTTGGTTGCTTAGAAAGGTTGGAAACTCCATCAAATGGATGTAAAAAATGTTTCCTTGAATGGAGATATGAAAGATAATTTATTTATGTCCCAACCAGAAGGATTTTTTGTGAATGGTTAGGAGCAAAAAGTATGCAAGCTTTTCAAATTATTTTATGGCCTTAAACAAGCACCATGAGCTTGATACAAGAAATTGACTGAGCATATTTTGAAACTCAACTTCAAACATTATGATCTTGATGATGGAAATTTTTTTGTCAAGAAATTTGGAAAAAGAGTTGTATATAATGTGGTGTATGTAGATTATCTTTTGATGTGAGGGAACAATGAGAACTACATTGCATCCATAAATAAAGAAATGAGGAAAGGTTTTTAAATGATAGATTTGGGCTATGTTCACTACAATCTTGGTATTGAAGTAACCCAACTTTCGAAGTTTATGTTCCTCTCTTAGAAGAAGTATATTATAGATATGTTGAATGGGTTTGTAATGGATGAGTGCAATCCTTTGACTACTCGAATGGAATATAATTTGAGGATGCAACAAAGTATAGACAACTCGTAGGAAGTCTCAACTACTTGACTCCTACCAGACCATACAATTCATTTATTGTTGGAATCCTCTCCAGGTGTATGAAAAATCCTTTTTAGGGTCATTGGTACGCTGCAAAAAGGGTTATGAAGTACTTGAATGGAACTCAATACTTTGGACTCAAGTATGCACAAGTGGATGACTTCATCTTGATTGGATACTCAGATTTTTTATGGAGATAAAGAAATTGGAGTATGTACTTCAGGCTACATTATGATTCTTGGGTCAAGAGTTGCCTCTTGGAGGTCACACAAACAATTGGTTGCAAAAGATTCCATAAATGAGGAACAATATGTGGTAGCAGTTGAAGCAATGAAGGAAACTGTGTGGCTCAAAATTTTTTTGGAAGATTTGTAGGAGAAACAAGTGCATTGAACTCCTCTTTTGATTGATAAAATTTCTACAATAAAGTTGGCCAAGAACCCAAATTTCCATGATCAAAACAAGCATATTAATAAAAAATATCATCTAATTCAACATCATGTTGAGGCCAAGGCAATCCAACTATGACATTGTTCCACAAATGAGCATATTGTAGACATCTTCACCAAAGAGCTTGGAAGGGAAAAGTTTGAAAGATTCAGAATGATGCTTGGACTCACGAACATCCCTTCATATTAAAGGGGGGGATGTTGACACCTAATCTTTGGGATTAGGAATACATGTAAATATTGTAAATAGGAAAATAAAATAAATTGGAAGATGAAGAGACATTTGGAGATGAAACCCAATAGTTTCCCTCTCCTTGTATATATCCATGCTTCTCGTAATGAAAAAATAAAATTCATTTGTGGAGTTACTCTCCTGGATTAACACCACAAATTAAATTACCCAACACATATGTCCATCAAATTCTCTCAAAAATAAAACTCCTTATGAATTGTCATGTGGCTACATTCCTTTAGTAAGACATCTCAAGATCTTTGGTTTCACATACTATGCCTTGATTCCTAAGGAACAAAAAATAAATATTGATGTAAGGAGTTGAAAATGCAACTTCTTGGGGTATTCAAATACCACCAAATCATATCATCTCTACAATGAGGTAAATAAGAAGTTTATATTGTCTAGAGATGTGGTTTCTCTTGAATCCTCCAAGACTAAAAATATTGTTGAGTGACAACTTGGTCATTTCGATAGATTCAATAATGTAAAAAATTATCATCAATTTAATAATGAGATTCCACATCTTCAAGGGTGAATCTATATCTTGGATCAATATATGGAATATCCTTTTGAAGCACTGTCTTCCCTTCATGAAGTTCTATCCATTTATTCAGATCATGAAAGCTACTTAAGTGATCTGATTGAGAAGATTTGAAGGCTGAATATTTATGTAACCTTGTCTCGATCAATAGATAAACCTTAACCATCTCATAAAGGTCCTCCAAAATGGCTCATTAAAACACTTCAAAGTTTTCATCCCGATGAGGTTGGAAAGAAAGGAACTAGAAGTTCCACCAAACAAAATGGAGATGATGTAGATGATTTTAATTCATTTGATTATTTGGATGTTTCTTATGATTGTGAATTGAATTTGTTTACTAATTTTGAGACAAATTCCTTTAAAGGAGTTGCTTCTCATAATGAATGGAAACAAGAAATGTAAAAGTATGAGGCTCTCATAATGAATGGAACATGGAAGCTGATGAACCCTCCATCTAGAACCAAACCAATTCAATGCAAGTGGGTCTTAATGAGAAAATATAAATCATATGGCTCACTTGACAAGCACAAAGCAAGGATCATGTCAAAAGGATTTACATAGAAATATGGTATCGAACAAGAAGAGAATGGATGGAATTACATTAGATGGATGGAAAGATTGATTTATTTAATGGAGACTTAAAAAAATATTTTTTCATGTCTCAACCAAAAGGATTTTTTGTGATGGGTCAAGAACAAAAAGTATGCAAACTCATCAAATCCTTGTATGGCCTAAAAACGCATAGTGAACCTAGTACGAAAAAATAACTAATAATCTTCTGAAATTAAATTTGAAACACTTTAATATTGATGATGCAACTTTATTTGTAAAAATTTTTGTCTGTATTGTGGTATATGTAGATGATCTATTGATAAGAGGGACTAATGAAAACTATATTGCATACATAAATAAAGAGTTTTTTTTTTTTTGTAACTGATAAGAACTTAGCATGCCTCCTGACACATAACTACTAGTTTACCTCTGGGGGTTGCGATATATCCTCCTCCCCATATCCCAGGTCACAACAAGGGGAATTTGAACTAGGGTCTTTTGAGTTTCAATGATTTTAGATTTATTGGATTAACCAATTGAGCTTCGCCCCCAAGACTATAAAGAAAGAGTTAAAGAAATGATTTGAGATGATATATTTGGGACACATTTACTAATACTTGGGCATTGGAGTGACCCAATATCCAAGGTATATATTCCTCTCTCAAAAGAAGTACAATGTATAATTGTTGAATGAAATCTTAAGCTCACATTTAAATAAGGAAATGAATTTGAGGATGTAACTATAAACAACTTTTGGGAAGTATTATCCACCTCAACATTACTAGAGAATCTATTTCATTTTCTATTAGAATATTTTCTACATTTATGCAAAAGCCTTGTGAAGGACATCAGTTTGCTACAAAAAAAAAAATTGCTAAAGTGCTTGAAAGGAACTTAAGACTTTGGACTCAAATATTTATAGGTGTATGACTTCAGCTTGATTAGCTATTTTGATTCAAAATTTGATGGAGATAAGGGATATGGAGTAGCTAATTCAAGATATGTTATGAGTCTTGGATTAAGAGTTTTCCGCCAATGGTCATGCAGATAGTTATTTCCATTAAATTGCACAACAAAGGAAGAATATGTGGTAGTTGTAGAAGCAACCAAGGAGATTGCGTGGCTCAAGAAATTTCTTGAATATTTGCAGGAGAGATAAGTGAAATATACTCCTCTTTTGATCGAAAATACTTCTGAAATTAAATTGACCAAGAACCCCAAATTTTATGATGTAACAAACCATATCAACACAAAGTATCATTTTCTTTGACATCATGTAGAGGCTAAGACTATTCATCTATGACACTGTTCCACAAATGCGAAAATTATAGACATCTTCACCAAAGCACTTAGAAGAGAATGTTTGAAAGATTCAAAATGATGCTTGAAATTTCAAACATCCCTTCATATTAAGAAGGGGGGGGGGGGATCTTAGACACCTAATCCTTAGGGATTGGGTAGAAATTTGTAAATATGTAAAACATAAATATGAATAGCTAGAATAGGAATATACCTTGGAATTTGAATCCCAAGGATCATTCCTCTTCATGTATATATTTATGCTCACATTAATGAAAATCACAATTTTGGGAGTTAAGCATCCTCACCTGACACAACCAAAACAATCTAAGTCTTCAACCATGGCAAGGTATAAGGTATATAAACTTTCTTATCTCTATTTGTACAAGCATGAGAATTTATGCCCAAGCTCTATCTAGAAAATATCTCATGGGCTATGCTAAACATTTCACTAGGTTTTATATGTATATATA
>APFE030320182.1:17940-40111 GCA_000404065.3 Pinus taeda
GAGAGAGACATTATTTACTCATATTACTTGATTATACTATCATTTCATTTTCCAATAGCCTCATACAAAGCATGTATCAATGTAGGTTTTAACCCCATACATAAATTAATGCATATGAATTCTAGAAACAAAAAATAAACAATGGCGAGAGCATAAAACATAAAACAAATATACACAAAGATTTCTCCCCTGGATCCCAAAATTGGGACTACTAGATTGATTTTTCATTATATCCCTTTCAATGTTACAATACATATATATACATGCTAAAGCATCCATAAACCCCAATCCATTAACCCTCGATTAGAAAATAATCATAGTTCCCTTGACCAGATCTACAAAATACCATGGGGAGAAAACCATCATGCCCAAGACCATGTGTGAAAAACATGCACAAAGCCATAGGTAGGTTTGTCTACCTAATATAGGGTGCAAAAAAGATTCCCTGGGCCGCTGCCTCGAACTACGTAGAGGGGGGATACCACCCCCCTCAAACCCCCCAACAAGGGGAGATGCCACTCATTTTGTGACCCCTCTATTGTGATCGGAGCAAAGAACAAGGGGACTACCACCCCTTGTGTGACCCCCACGCACATGGAGCTTGTCGTGGAAAGAATAGAACACACACCCATCATTCTCCCACTTGTTTGTTTCTTTCCATGGGGGGCCACATGAGAGTTTAGTCATTGGTCTAGCTGTGAAACACCCATTGTTTCTCTATACCAAGAAAACTTCTCAGTTCTCAGAGACTTTGTCATTGCATTTGTAGTATTCTTCAAAGTGTCCACCTCTACCAACAACACATTTTTGTCCTCAACCATATCCCTTACAAAGTGATATTGAACATCAATGTTCTTTGTCGTTGAATGATAAGCAGAGTTCTTTGCCAAGAAAATTACACTTTGGCTATCATAGCCTATCCTTATAGCTTGTTGTACTAACCCCATACTTGAACACAATATTTGCAACCAAAATACTTCCTTGCTTGTATGAGTGGCCGCCATGTATTCTGCCTCTGTAGTTGAAAGTGCCACTACAGACTGTCTCTTACTCATCCAAATGACTGCACCTTCAAATAGGATAAATACATACCCACTTGTAGATATTCTTTAATCTAGATGTCTAACCCAATCTGCATCAACAAATCCACGGACGTCCAAAACTTTATCCAATCCTAGTCTTCCTTGGTAGCACAGACCATAATCACTAGTGCCATGCAAATACCTGAAAACCGCCTTCAATGCTATCCAATGCTCCTTCCTAGGCTTTGACATAAACCTGCTCAATACTCCAACTAAATGTGTAAGGTATGGTCTAGTACAGACCATTTCATACATTAGGCTACTGACTGCACTTGCATATGGAACACATGACATGCCCTCTTCCTCTTCTTGTGTCATGGGACACTGTTTACAAGATAACTTTACACCGACAAGAATAGGAACCTTCATTGATTTACTATCTTGCATATTAAACCTCTACAATATTGTCTCGACATACTTGTTTTGGTTTAACCAGAGCTTCCTTTTTACCCGATCTCATTTAATTTCCATGCCCAAAATATAGTTTTCAACACCAATATTTTTCATGTTGAATTTGGAGGACAATTGGGTCTTGAATTCCTGGATAATTTCTTTGTTATTTCCAATCAACAACATATCGTCCACATAGAAGACCAAATAAATAACACGGTCACCAATTAATTTAAAATATGCACAGTGATCTTCTTTTCTTCTGTTGAAGCAAAGTCCCTGTATATATGTATCAAATTTCTGATACCACATTCTTGGTGACTGTTTTAACCCATATAGAGAATTTTTTAACATGCATACCAGTTCTTTCTTACCCTTCACCACAAATCCTTTAAGTTGCTTCATGTATATCTCTTCTTCTAGATCCCCGTGAAGAAATGTTGTTTTCAAATCCATCTATTCTACCTCAAAATCAAAAGCAACAACAATAGATAAAAGTAATCTAATAGAAGCTACCTTGGCAACAATAGAACAATATCACCAAAATAAATTCTCAGCACCTGGGAATAACCTTTTTCTATCAACCGAGCTTTGTATTTCTCCACCTTGCCTTCTACATTCATCTTCTTCTTAAACACCCATTTGCTACCAATGGGTTTCCTTCCAGTCGACAACTCCACCAGACCCCAAGCCTCATTTTTGTGCAAAGATTCCATTTCATTAACCATGGCCTCTTTCCAGTGTTTTCCATCCTTTGAATGTATTGCTTCCTTCATAGTTCTGGGATCATCATTAGTAATAGATAAATCAAAATTTGAATAAAAAGTAGCTGGTCTATACCTTTTTGGCTACCTTCTTTCTCGAACTAATCTTCTCACAACTAGAGTTTGTGTCTCTTTATCTTCTAATTCCTCTTTTTGTAGTAGAGTCTGATTCCTCCACCTTTATCTCAAATTCTATCTTCTTAGATTCCTTTGGTAGGACTTCATGTTTAATAACATCTTTTACCTCTCTAAACACCACATCGTGGCTGTACACAACCTTCCTTGTTTCTGGGTTCCAAAGCTTATAACCTTTAAACCATCCTTATACACAATAAAGATGCACCTTTCAGGTTTACTATCCAACTTGGTTCTTTTCTCCTTTGGGACATGTACATATACATCACATCCAAATACCCTCATATGTGAAAGAGAGGGTTTCATACTAGTTCATACCTCTTATGGAATCTTATCCTGAAACACTAATGAAGGTGATCTGTTGACCAGGTAACATGTAGTCTCCATTGCCTCAGCCCATAATACTTGTCCTAACCCGACACCAATGAGCATGCTTCTTACCTTTCCCATCAACATCTTGTTCATTCTTTATGCAACTCCATTTTGTTGAGGTGTGTACGGAGTTGTCTTCTGCTGTGCTATACCACACTTCTTACAGAAGTCTTCAAATTCCTTCTTGCAAAACACTCCACCATTATATGTCCTCGACACTTTTATCTTCTTCTTTGTCTAGTTTTCCACTAGAGCCTTAAATTCTTTAAACTTGTCAAAGACTTTAGATTTCTTCTTGAGGAAATATATCCATGTATTCTCTGAGAATTCATCTATAAATGATACATAGTACATAGACTTATCTAGTGATGGAACTGACACAAGTCCAAACACATCATTGTGCACAAGATTTAATATCCATTTCGCCCTCTTAGCACCAGAGGGGAAACTCACACAATTCTACATCCCATATACACAATTTCCACAAAAATAAAAATCCAGAGAGAAATTAGACATACCTTCTATCATACCATTACCATGAAGTATTCGAAGGCCCTTATCTCCAATATTTCCATAGCATTGTCTTTTCTCTAGAAAGCACTAGATTTTTTGCTCTACTTTCAGGAACCATAAAAATATTGCACACATCAATAACAATGTTACCTTGAAGTTTGTACAAAGTTCCAATCTGAACTCCCCACATCAATACAAGTGCTCCCTAAACCATCTTGCAGGTAACTTTCTCGAACACCTTTTTTTTACACTTGCATCATCTAGTTTGCTTACAAAAATTTGATTTCTGGCCAACGCAGGAATATGAAGAACACTCGAAAGTGTTCTAATCTTTCCACCTTGCAACTTCAACTTGAATTTTCCATGACTGATGATTCTAGCCTTCCTGTAATCCCTTAAGAAGACATCACCACCATCATATTCTTCATACTCGCATGGCCCCTCCCTGTGGGGAGTGAAGTGAAAGGATTACCTAATTCAATCAACCATGCCTCATGATATACATGTGTACATGAAGAAGAAGCCAAGTACACATCCCCACCTTCATCGGAGGTGTTTTTTGCCTCTACAGAAGGAACATCATCAAATCTCTTTCCTTTCTTAGGAGCTTTAGATCTATAATCCTTTTTGAAGTGCCCTTTCTTTTTGCATTTCCATCACACCTTTACAAGTTTTCCTGGAGATTTAGATCTCCCACTCAAGGATTTATTTTGTTTTTGTTCTGGGATAGCCCTCATACATAAAATGCATCACCATTCTGTCCCTCTATATTTTCTATCTCATCTCCTCCAACAGCAAGGATGAGACTATTTCATGAAACTGCAAGGTAGTCATATTGCTACCTATTGCAACAACCAGACTATGCCATGAATCTCGTAGAGAACACAACAAACTGATGCACTTATCTTCATATAAATTTTTTATATAAATAGATAACAACTCGCTTACCATAGTATTAAAGGTGCTCATATGCTTTATCACTGAGTCTCCATCCTTCATCCTCAGGTTATACAGTTTTTTTCCGCAGGAACAGTTTATCCCAAAACCGGGACTACCAGATTGATTTTTCATTATATTCCTTTCAATATATATATATATATATATATACACGCTGAAACATCCATAAAACCCCAATCCATTAACCCTGGATTAGAACATAACAATATCTTGCTTGATTGGATCTACAAAATACCATGGGCAAAAAAATATCATGCCAAAAATCATGTGCAAAAAACACACACAAAAACATATATAGGTATGCTTACTTAATATAGGGTCGAAAAAAGGTTTCCCCGGGTCGTTGCCCCAGACCCTGTAGATACCGCCCCCCTCAAACACCTCGATAGGGGGGCTACCACCCCTCCTGTTGCACCCTGCACAATGAATGGGGGGGGGGGGGTACCATCCCCCCTATGAACCCCTTGTGCATGGGGCTAGTCATGGAAATAATATAGCACACACCCAACAATCAATATATAGAACAAACAATTCATGTATCAAGAATTCAATCCTCCAATACATAGCTAAATAAAGAAGGTTCTTATCTAATTAATTCATGCCCTTCCTTTATATAACTTGTCCTAGAATAGATATAAATGTATATGCATATACATAAGGAAAAGAAATACATATGATTGTAGAATTCATCACATAAAGTTTCATAAAACACATCAATCAAGTCAAGCAATGCTATTCCTTTAAACTTGCTTTATAGTAAGTTTCGAATAGCACCACATAACTATCATCAATCTTAGGATCCTTATGCTTTTAGGAGCCAATAATTTTTCATACCAATTGACATAAATGTAAAGGAAATTAATTTATCTCTCCAATTTAATTGAACATGTAGTTACACACAATAACATTCATAAATTTACTTATCCATAATATTTTTCGTAGTGTATGCATTTTGCAATTAAACCAAATAGAAAATAAGAGTCATTTTGTTTATGTATGTATATGTGTGTGTTTCTATAAATTAAAGCTACCAACCAATTGGAAATGATCATTTTTCCACCCAACCATGGCCTTAGTTGTAGTTGGCCAACCCCTAGTTAGGCCATGATACCACAAGGGTAACTTCTTCAAATAGTTGGAAAATTGGCTAGATGAAGGAAACTCTCCCTCATAAGCATGACATAAACATGTAACTCATCTTTCCCACTAAGCTCAAGGTCTCCATGATTTCTATATTCCTATTAACTAGCTTTAATAGCATATGATGACATACCTTTACTACTCTATAGTCGCTTAGTGATTTCCTTGCCTCATGCTTGTTATGATCCACCAACAATTATCAAATTGTGAATCCCTTAGCTTTCTAATGATCCCAAGTGTTCTACTCTCAAATTCAAGGAAAAAATTGAGGCAAGAGCATTAGAGCTTCCCAAACCCATCAATTTTTTTGAAGAAAAGATCCAAAAGGGGTTTCAATTTTAAAAAGGAATTCTAGTTCCTTATTTGTAAATATTTTTAGTTCTTTTAATTATTATAGAATAGTTTTAGAAAATTTATCAATAGGAAATATTTTATCCATAAGGAAAAAGAAAATCTGCCTTGAAAATCATGAGAGATTTAGCGAATAAATCATGAGAGATTTAGGGAATAAATCATGGAATGATTTAGGGATCTAGGAAAATCCAATTCTTTTCTAAAGTTATATTTAATAATTTTAAGTCTAAGGGCAAAGCTAATCACCAAAATTGAATGAAGAATCAGGCCATATAAAAGAAGACAACCTTTTATTATACATGTATGTACATATATTAATTACTAAAATAGAATTTCATACAATTATGATGTTCATGAATTGTTTATGTTTTTGTGTGATTGAGAAGAGTTTTAGTATTTGTGAAATCCAGAACTAGCACAATTTCAGGATTGTGTGAAGCCTAAAATTGATGATAGATTAACTTACGATTTTTTCATGTGAATAAGTAATCTCATGTAAGGATTAAATAAAACTTATAGTTACGTGGACCTAGAGAAGAATTCAATACATGTAGAATTCACTGTGTGTGGATTAGAGTTTTTTTTGCATGACTAATTCATTGAGGAATGAATTAGGAGAGTTAATTGAATATCAAATGAGGATTGGGAGGTAGTGTTAAATAATAATTGAGGATTCAATGAAAAATTAAGGAATAACAAATCCTTTGGGGTGAAATTGGCATAATGTTTTGGTCCTAATTGAATTGCATATCCATGGGAATGTGATCTGGGTTCCTTCAACTACCGGAATTATACAGGACCTTTTACTTCTTTGATGTTGTTAGAATTTCATTTAAAGGAGCATAAAATAACATTTTTTCATGCTTAAAGAAGAGGAAACATGACAATGATCAACAAAACAAAACTTGAGACATTTGATAATGGAGTTCATCCACTATGGGCTACGTCTCCAGGCCTGATGTGAAGGTGGTGTTGGCTGCTTCATATAATGCTAGAAATGATGATGATGTACATGGACAACACTTTGTCATAGCAAGGTCATATACCCTCAAACAAGAGTGGCTTGACTCTCTACGAGACGATCTGCTTACATGAATTCTCACTCAAGAAGGCTTCCTCTCCACATGAAAAACTAGAATGATCTCACACAATGTGGTAATGAGCATCCCCTCAACATAGTTACATAAGGATATCCACAACAATACATAGCATAAAAATCTAAATACATCTCACATAATGTGGCAAAATCAATCCCACAACATAACATCAAACAAGGATCTCAAAACATAATACATCATCTCAGCAATTATAAAGGAAAACATGACATGACTGATTCATGTACTTTCACCTCTGAAGTTGGCCGAAAAGTGGAGGTCTCAGTTTCAAAATCTGAGTGCACCATTGAATTTTTGTAGCCAAGAGGTGTAAAATTGACTATCCATTTGTCGAATTTTGACATAGTCAAAATATGGGCCTATAGGAATCTTTTAGATTCCCCGAGATTCTCCAAAGATTATGTTCTTTGGGCCGACTAGAGATCTGCAACTCAGATGACAAATCTGATCTCGCCATCATGATCCTTGTGAGATTCTAAGACTTTTGAGTATAAAGTTGGTTGCATTCTCACTCTGGTGAATTTCAACCTCCAAGGGATCTGGAAGATTCCCTCAAGATTCTTCAAAGATTACGCTCTACTGAGAATCTACAAATCTAATGCTTAGATGGTGATTTTTATTTCACCATTGCATTCCCTACGAAATTCTAGTTAAAATGACTATAAACTTCATATCATTTTGATAAAATGAAAATTTACCTCCCCATGGAATCTTTCAGGCATCCAAGAATATTCTCTGCAAAAGATTCTCTGTCTCAAAATTCATGCCATCATGGTTCCACCTCTGTCCTACAAATCATGGTTCCTCTCCTGGCTCAAGGTTTGGTAGTTCGGGTTTCGCCTCTACAATAAAATATTAACATTTGTTGAAAAACTTGTCGGCTCCTCCTCTGCTGCACTAAAAGTCAAATTCTTATATTGTTTGGGGGGCAGACTTTGTAAAGGCGCCACCCATGGTGGATTGGTTTGGGTAGATGAATGGAGGTGGGGTGGTTGGGGTTCGAATCCCGCTGACACCCCAACCGTGGCATATATTTTGTTGTGGTTGATAAGACGTTGGAATGATGCAGTATGGTTCCGTTGCATGCATTGACTATTTTCTTATATTTCTTACCGCCTGCTTGGAGGCCGACCATGTGGGCCGGGCAGGTTTGACCCCCATCGATACCCTTATCCCACACTTTGACATTATTGTTAGTCGAAGGGCCATGGGGCGGGGTTCCTAATCAACTAGAGCCCAACCTCAATATATATAATCTATTTTATATGGTCACGAGGGTGGCAAGGGTGACAAGACACCCCCCATTAATTTTTGGCATGTAGTTGGATATGGGTGGTGGAGTTGGTGGCCCACCACCTAATATTATATTTTTTAATCTTGTTATAACCATGGCCCTATTTTAAAATTTCTCGAAACTGGAGGTTATTGGACATCTTAAGTGTCCCACAAAGTTTCCTAGAAAGTAACTGGATTTTGATGCCAGAATTGACCAATTTGCTGCTTCTTTAGTCTGCCACTTGTCTAAGTCAACCCTCAACTTTCACTGGCTCTATCTCCTCCATACGAACTTGGATTTGAGCTTTGTTCTTACCATTGGAATCAGGGAAACGAGAAATTTGATTTAATGTTGAGTTTGTTGAAATTTGAACACTTTGAACTTTGACCATTTTTAAGCCCTCTTGGACTTCTACATGTGTTTGGAGCCACCTAGATCAATCTTCCCCACTGAGGAGCTTTTGGTACTTCAAAAGCATGAAAATAATCTGCAACTGTCGTGTACCCTATTTGCACCACAAGTGTCCTGATAGGTCACCCTTCTCCTTTTGTCCTTTAGAGCCATAAGTGATGAGCCGACAATTGCATCCTCTGGAAACCTGTAGTATAACCTTTTGCAAATTAAATGCTTAATTTACATGACCAACTAATGACCCAAGCATCCCATGCTCGCCACGAGTTTATAACACATACTCTGTGGTCAAGTTTACATCAAAATGGAAATAATACCCTATCTATGAAAACGAGGCCAAAATATCATTGTTGCTTCAATAAGTGACGGAAAGCACATCATCACTTTTACAATGTAAATTGCAACACATGATTTAGAAAAATAAGGCCATGACAAGCTAACACATATAAAAAAACCATTTCTCACTTATCAAAGTGAATAGGTCATCTCCCTGTGGTGGATTCACTTGTTGATCAAATTTTTCAACTAGTTCATAAACAAACTCTTTCTTATTAAGGCGCTGCTCTCGAAGGAGCCTCCAACATGTGGATCTTTGATGACCACTTCTGTTGGAATGACTAAAGAAAGTATTCTTCCTCTAGATCTGCTTAACATGCTTCTTCTCTTGATGTGGAGAAGGCCTTTCACGCCTCATCCTCTTTTGTACTGCCATTCTCTTCTAGCACTCAACAAACACATGGTTATGTAAACCACAAAAACTACATGTATTTGATGCCATGATCTACGTTCATCATAAACAACATGATTGTAATCAAAATGAACACTAGAATACTGAGACTTATTATACCTTTCCTAGTTGCCTCCAGTGCAATTATAGCGATAAGAGCTTGCCTTAGCTCTTTCTCTACAATGTGCACTACCATGCGATGATGGTGATGCGTTCCCATCATTCTCTTTCCTTGACGGTTTCAACAATGTCATGGAATATTATGACACCTTAGAGCTTTCTCCTTCGGTGTATCCCAAATTTGCGAATCGAGGTCTCTGCACAACCTCCAATGGTTGAGTTATGCCTTGGCCATTAACACCAAGTCCTCCTCCTTTGTACCCCATCTTCGTAAGGAGTCTCATGCCATTTTTTGTAATCAATATCTCCACATTTCCAATAGAAATAACATCATGTGAAGATGAATCTAAAGGAAAACCAATGTTGTTTACCTCAACTATTATTTCTGATATAGGTGATGAGGGCTTCTCTAAGTCTTCATTGAGCTTCAACTCCTCCAAGGCCTCTATCGTGGCTTGTAGCTGAAGCTACAGTCTCTTCTTCTCCTCTTTCTCTTCTTGTAGAAGCCTCTATAATTCAGCATGCTCTGCTTGAAGACTTTGGTTGTTGCACTTCAATTCTTTCTGAGCCTCTTCTGTGGTTTGCAACTAAAGCTGCAATAGCTACTTCTCCTCTTTCTCTTCTTGTAGAAGCATCCTCAATTTAGCGTTATCTACTTGAAGGCTCTAGTTTATCTCCTCATTTGAATGATGAGAAGATGATGAAAGTGATGAATGTTCACGCTCACAATTCACATCAGCAAGAAGACCACTATGATACCAAACTTGATCCAGGTTCCCTCAGCAACCAGAATTATCCAAGACCATTTACTTATGTGGTGTTGTTAGAATTTCAATTAAAAGAGCATAACAGAACATATTTGCATGCTTAAATAAGAGGAAACATGACAATGATAAACAAATCAAAACACGAGACATTTGATAACGAAGTTCGTGTAGTGTGGACTACGTCTTTGGGCTCGATGTCAAGGCAGTGTTGGTCGTTTCATATAATGAGAGAAATGATGATGATGTACATGGAAAAAACTTTGTCATAGCAAGGTCAAATGCCCTCAAATAAGAGTGGCTTGTCTCTCCACGAGACGTTCCATTTATAGGAATTCACACTCAAGAAGGCTTCCTCTTAGCATGACAAACTAGAATGATCTCACACATTATGGCAATGAGCATCCCTTCAACATAGTTACATAAGGATCTCCACAATGAATCATAGCATGACAAGCTAAATACATCTCACATAATGTGGAAAAGTCGATCCCACAACATAACATCAAACAAGGATCTCAAAACATAATACATCATCTCAGCAATTATAAAGGAAAACATGACATGACTGATTCATGTACCTTCACCTTTGAAGTTGGCTGAAACATGGAAGGCTCAATTACAAAATCAGACTGCACCACTCAATTTATGTCGTCGAAAATATGGGCCTGTAGGAATCTTTTAGATTCCTCGTGATTCTCCAAAGATTCTATTCTTTGGGCTAACTGGAGATCTACAACTCAGATCACAAATCATCTGGCCATCATGATCCTTGCAATATTCTGAGACTTTTGAGTATAAAGTTGGGTGCATTCTGACTCTTGCAAATTTCATCCTCCAAGGAATCTAGAAGATTCCCTCAAGATTCTTCAAAGATTCTGCTCTACTGGGAATCTACAAATCTGCTGCTCAAATTGTGGTTCTAATTTCGTCATCACATTCCCTGCAAAATTCCGGTTAAAATGACTGTAAACTTCATATCATTCTGATAAAATGAAAATTTACCTCCCCATGGAATCTTTCAGGCATCAAGGAATATTCTCTGCAGAAGATTCTTTGTCTCGAAATGTGTGCCATCATGGTTCCGCCTCTACCTTGCAAATCATGGTTCTGCTCCTGGCTTAGGGTTTCATAGTCTGGGTTCTGCCTCTGCAATAAAATATTAACATTTATTGAAAAACATGTTGGCTCGTCCTCCGCTGCACTAAAAGTTGAATTCTTATATTGTTTGGGGGGTGGACTTTGCAAAGCCACCACCCATGGCAGATTGCTTTGGGCAAACGAATGGAGGTGGGGTGGTTGGGGTTCGAATCCTGCTGACACCCCAACCATGGCATATATTGTTTTTTGGTTGGTAAGCCATTAGAACGTCATGGTGTGGTTTCATTGCATGTGTTCACTGCTAGTTTATATCTGGTGTCGCCCGCTTGAGGGCTGGCCACGTGGTCTGGGCAAGTTCAACCCCTGCCGACACCCTTATCCCGCACTCTAACATTTGTGTTAGTATGAGGACCATGGGGTGGGGTTCCCGGGCAACTGGACGTCGACCTCAAAATATATAATCTATTTTATATGGTCACGGGGGTGGCGAGGGTGATAGTCTGCCCCCCATTAATTTTGGCATCTAGTTGGATATGGGTGGTGGGGTTGGTGGCCCGCCACCTAATATTATATTTTTTATTGTTATAACCATGAACCTATTTTAAAAATTCTCAAAACTGAAGGTTATTGGACATTTTACGTGTCCCACAAATTTGCACAGAAATTGACAGGATTTTGATGCCAAAATTGACTATTTTGCTACTTCCTTAGTGTGCCACTTGTCTAAATCAACCCTCAACTTTGAATGGCTCTATCTCCTCCATATGAGATCAAATTTGAGTTTCATTCACACTGTTGGAATCAGGGTGATGAGAACTTCGATCTGATGTTGAGTTTGTTGAAATTTGAACACTTTGAACTTTGACCATTTCAGAGTCCTCTTGGACTTCTGCATGTTTTTGGAGCCATCTGGATCAAAATGATTTCACAAGAATAGGTATTTTCCTACATTAAGTGGTATTAGAGTTGGTAAGCTCTTGGAGAAAGAGAAAGAAAATTTATTTTCTTTAAGGGTATGGAGATAATTTTGTATTTTGGGAGGAAAGTAGAATTATGTTTTTAGGATACGAAATAGTAGTGAAAGGACATTGGAAAAAATTATGACAACTATGTATGTTTGTATGAGGTTGAATGAGAGTTAAATTGGTCTTATGTTTTTATTTAATTTGTGCAGTAAATAACTTATTACAAGTGGCAGTAGTAAGGGATATTTACAACAAGAGGACTATAACCAAGAACAAGGGAAATTCTTGAAGAATTGTGGCGAAGAAAAGTCCCTACTAAGGTTGGAGGGAGAAGGACAAGGGGATGTTCTTAGAGGAAGTGATGATTTATAGAAGACTAAAAGGAGAAGAGAACCTTAATAGGTTCTAGAGGAGAGCATAGAAATTTGATAGAATTGCAATTACTCAAGAAATTAAACTGAAATCAAGAGACAATTCTACTCTACTGATATGTGGAATCGAAATCATAGTTTAGAAAAACATGCATAAACATGAAATAATAAAAACCATGAATACATAGTGATTTCTATGGGAATACAATTGAAAAAAGAGCCTCAAGCCTCTTTGCATTAATCAGTTGAATAGAGAAACTATTACAATTTCTAGCTCCAACTCTGAGATCAACCTGTAAAAGAATAATTGTTTTCTCTACTCAATGAGAAACTCTGTCCAACACTTAGCCAAATATTTTCTCACAAAGCCTCCTATTTCCTTGCGAAAACATTGAGGAAATTAGTCCATATTATTTGGGAATTTCCTCCAAATTGATTACTCAATTCCCAAGGATTGATCTTCTAACTTTATGCAAGACATGTACACTCAGAGTATTATACAACTCATGTTACACTGCCTTGTTACATCTAATTAGCTAACGAACTCGAATTCCTTACATGCACTAGATATTTTGGGTTGATTGATCATTTAACTAAGAAATCTCCGAGTTACATTGTTTTCCCACTACACAACTAACCTTCAACTAACTCTATCAATAGTTAGAGGTTAGTTAACTGAATACAACTGAAAGCAACTTAACTAGATTATTAAAGTTTAGTAATCACACATGCATGACTAAACTCCAAGGCCTCTAAGTTGAATTTACTGAGTTAATTGAGTGATAAGATCCATGGCGCACTAGTTAACTACCTCCAATTTGTCTTGTTGATGAGAAAATTTGATTTACTCAATTTTACTAAGGCTAAAGTCAAATCTAGCCTTTCTTGCTACATTTTTTCAACACTCCCTCTTAGTAAGAAAGGGATTTTTCACCACCCCTATCCTGCACATGTGGAATTCAAATTTACCTTTTGAAAATGCCTTTATAATTATGTTAGCATATTTCTCCTTATTTGGAATGTATTGTAGCAACATAATTATCCTCTGCACATAGTCCCACAAATGATGATACCATATATCAATGTGCTTGGACCTGTCATGAAATACCCAATTCTAAGAGAGCTTAATGAAACTCTAATTATCACAATATATCGCTTTCAGATCCATCTCCTCACTAAAAATACCCACAAGTATTTTCCTCATCCATATGGCCTCACATGTTGCTTTTCTTGCAACCATGTATTCAACCTTTGTTGAGTTGAGTCCCACAGACCTTTACATCCTGCTATAACAAGAAATAGTTGCAGACCCAACAATGAAGATAGAACCTGGAGTACTTTTCCTGTCTAATGGACTTCCTACGCAATCTGCATCACTGAAGCCTTGAATGTTAACTCCCTCTTTCCTCCTGTACCACAATCCATACTCAATAGTGCCTCTGAGGTACCATAACACATCCTTTGCTGCCTTCCAATACAACTTGGTAGGCCTCACCATGGCTTGACTCAACTAGTTTACTGCATAGCACATGATGGGTCTTGTGTTCACAAGATACATCAAAGGCCCCACAAGCTACCTGTAAATGGTAACATCAATCTCTTCACCTGAAGTGGATTTATCCTTCTTCTAGTGTGTGTCTAGAGGTGTGTTCATGGGCATACAATTCTCTATGTGAAATCTATGAAGTATTTTAGAGGCATACTTCCCCTAAGACACAAATAATTCACCATCACCTTGCCATAGTTCTTGCCCAAGGAATTAATGTTGAAGTCCCATATCTTTCATCTCAAATTTCCTTTCAAGATCCACTTTGTGAGAGTGGATCAACTACTCATCACTTGTTAATATTAAATCATCAATGTAAAAAACAAGAATAAGTAACTTACCATCTACCACAATGTGATAGTGGTTCACATCTACTTCACTTTTGGTGAAGCCCAATCCACTGATATAATTTTTGATCTAAGTGTAGCATGCTCAAGGGGCCTGTTTGAAACCATACAATGCTCTCTTGAGTCTACACACATGTGACTCTCGATCATATGTCTCAACTCCTTCTTGATGCTCTATGTAAATTTCCTCCCCAACAACATTGCTGATAAAGGCAGTCTTCACATCCATTTAGTGGATTTTCCACCCTATCTGCAAAGCCAATGCTAGAATGTATTTGATTGAGGAATATCTTGCATCTAGTGCACAATTTTCCTCATAATCCACTCCCTCTTCTTTAGAGAAGCATTTGGACACAAATTTGGCCTTATACTTCTCGATGTTTTCATCCATTGCATGCTTCACTTTGTAGATCCATCTTGAATAAACCAGTGATTTCCCTTGTAGTCTTGGAAGAACCTCTTATACACTTTTGTTCATGATGGATTCGTATTCTCCCACCATGAGATCAACAAAATAGGTTGAGAAATTTATTCCTTAAATGAAGAAGGATTTGTCTCACTATGATTTGTCATGAGAACCATGTAACTAGTGTACCTATCAAGTGACCTCCTCTGCCTGTGTTGTGATGTGGGGGCTCCCCCACTCTCCCTTACATCCTACACCAATATATAAAATTCTTTGGTTCTTTTTTTTCCCTCTCCAAAAGATTTTGATTGATTCGGTTCCTCCACTCTACCTCCAGCTTGCTCCACTACATGTGGCTACTCCACAACCTCCTGAAGCTCATCTTGAGGCTCCTCCTTTTGAGCAATAATCTCCTACACTAATGGGATACTCATCTCTATTTCTAGAGAGTATCTCATAGCCTTGTCATCATCTAACTTAACGTCTCTCCTCACAAATGTCATTCTTAGTGAAGGTAAATACACATTGTAATTTTGTGGAGTTTCAGTGTATCCTACAAAAAATCCCAAATCTGTTGTAGGCTCAAGTTTCTTACTTGAATTCTTGGAGACATGACAATAAACTAAAGCTCCAAAAATTCTGAAATGAGACACATCAGGCTTTCTCCAAGAAAAATCTTCCTCTGGTGTGATCATACCAAGTATTATATGAGGACTCTAGTTCTGCAAGTAGACTAAAATGTTGCTTGCATGCTTCTTCCCATAGACGTAATGTAAACCCCTAATCATGCAACATGACCCTTGCTGCTTCGACTATGCTTTTGTTATTCCTTGCAACTGCCCCATTCTATTGTGGGTTATGGGGTGTTGTCAATTTTATTTGAATACCTTCTTTGGCATATAAATTCTTGAAGGCATGTGAGACAAATTCACCTCTTATCACTCTCGAGAGCCTTCACCTTCTTCCTAGACTCCTTCTCAACCAATGGCTTCAATTCAACAAATTTTGAGAATACTTCATCCTTCTTCTACATGAGGAAGATCCAACATTTTCTAGAGAAATCATTAATAAAAATAACATAGTACTTATGTTTTATTGTGGAGGCTGTAGAAAAGGGTCCACAAACTTTAGAGTGCACTCACTCTAGGATTTCACCTGCTCTGCAATCTCAGTCACAGAAATTGGATTTGACATATGTCCCCAATGTGCAACCCTTGCAGACATCCTCTTGGTCAAGGGAGACTTTAGGGAGTTCGGTGATAATTTTCTCCATGTTTTTAAAGGCACCATGGTGTAGATGCCCCAATCTCTTGTGTTAGAGTTCTCCAACATTGTGACTCTGCACTTTTTCAGCCTTACTTCTCAATGTAGTGAAATATCCCACCTCAAGTTTATATAGTTTATTCACTCAAACCCTAATCTACTTCACTTTCCGAGTAGTTATGTGTCTTAGAAAGGATTTCCCTTTATTGAAAATAACATCATAGCCATGATCCTCCAATACTACTACACATATCAGGTTCTTCCTCAACCTAGGTACAAAAATAACATCGTTGAGGCCAAAAGGAGAGGATTTCTCCCTCTGAAAGGTGACAATACCAATTCCTATAGTAGTGTACCTCCCATCATCCCCCATTTCAATATGCATCTAGAGATCCTTTCCCTCTAGGTTACTAAAAAAATCCTTACACTCTATCATATGGAATGAGGTACTGGAATCAAAGTACTACACACTCCCATAATAGTGTTGGCGATGCATGCTATTATGGTGAAATCTAATTTGAATTGTGAATCCAGTGCTTCACCTATTACTCCTCCCAAAGGCTTCTTAGCAAACTTCTTGTGTGGTCATTTTGTTGGATAGTGCCCGAATTTGTGGCGGTGGAAACATTTGATCTTCTCATGTCTTTCTTCTTACCATTATTTTGGCTATATTATAGTTTTCTTTGGGACTTCTTCCATTTTCCTTTCTTCCCCTTTCCAACCAATGCAAAATTACATTCATCTTTAGCTATGGATGATGTCCCACCTCTAGTATTTCTCGTGAACTCTTCTTGAACCAAATTGGACCACAACCTTTTCCAATTCGTTAATTATTCCCTTTTATTCACAGAGTCATCGTAGTTATGCCTGAATTTTAGAAGTCCTAGAAGAGCTAGGCTCACTAGGTCATTTTCTGCAACATTCACCCCAACCCATCCAAGCTCATCACGAACTTGAGTGAATCTAGAGAGATATTGTAGAATGGTATCATTCTCCTGCATTCTTATGTTTCAAAGTTTATCTTTCAGGGTCAATTCTATATGGTCACTGCTATTTTCTAATAGCTTAGTTAGTGTCTTTGACATAGAAAATAGTGTCTCTTTTCCATGGATATTTGAGACCACATGCTCTATCACACCTTCTAGAAGCATTCTATTAGTCTTTGCAACATCCTTCTTCCATTGGGCTAATTGTGGTGCATCTGACTATTGAGGTTGTGCAATGCGAGTTTTAACATATTTTAACACACCATTATCATCAAGCACTGCTTCCATGTAGACCCTCCAGGCTATGAAATTTGAGCTACCCTCCAGGGCATACTCCAATCTTAGTACATTGAAATACATCCTCTCGATCTTCAAGAAGAACTACTGCATTGAAGCTGCAAAATCAAAATTCCCGAGAGACAAGCTTGAAATACTAGTTCTAACATGATTTCAGTGCTTAGATACCATGCAAAAATTTGATATTATTGCAACTGCTCAAGAAATTAAATTAAAACCAAGAGACACAATTCTACTCTACTGATTTGTGGAATGAAAATCACAGTTTAGAACAACATGCATCAAAATGCAATAATAAAAAACAAAAATACATAGTAATTTCTAAGGGAATCCAATTAGGAAAAAACCATCAATACTCTTTGCATTAATCTGTTGAATAGAGAAACTATTACTATTGTTGGCTCCAATTTTGAGCTCAACTTGCAATAGAATAATTGTTCTCTCTACTAAATGAGAAAATATAGCCAACACTTAGCCAAATATTTTCTCACTAAGCCTCCTATTTCCTTGTGCAAGTCCTGAGGAAATTAGTCCCTATTATTTAGGAATTTCCTCCAAATTGATTGCGTAATTCCCAATGATTGATCTTCTGACTTCATGCAACACCTATACAGTTAGACTAGTATATAAATCATGTTACACTTCCTTGTCATCTCCACTTTAGCCAAGGAACTCGAATTCCCTACATGGACTAGCTATATTTGGTTGATTGATGAGTTAACTAATAGATCTCCGAGTTAGACTATTATCCCACTTCACAACTGACCTTCAACTCAATCTATCAATAGTTATAGGTTAGTTAGTTGAATACAACTAAAAATAACTGAACTCGATTACTAAAATTTAGCAATCACACATGCACAAATGAACTCCAAGTCTTATAACTCAAATTTACTGAGTTAACTGAGTGACAAGAGCCATGTGATATTTGTTAATTGCCTCCAAGTTGCCCTGCTAATGCGGAAATTCGATTTACTCAATTTGACTAAGGAAAAAGTAAAATTGAGCCTTTCTTGCCACCTTTTTTCAACAGAGAGATCCAAGGATGCCAAAAGGTTGGGCTCAAAGATAACTTGGTGAGGTATCATAACAAGTTGAGTAACTTGTTACTGCAAAGGCTTGGATATAGTTTGCAAGTGGACAAGGTAATGTTAACAAGGGAAAGGAGAATATGACTATTGACATTCATGATAAAGGTTTAGGTGCAGGCCATAACAACGTAAAAGAAGATTCCAAAGAAAATGGCATAAAGAGAAGAATGAGTCAAGAGGAAGTTGACCAAGAATTTGTTGAGATAAAAGTATAACTAAATGTACGAATTTAATTGTTACGAAAAGGTGAGAAGAACCAGAGATGTAGATGGATTATGCGGAAGAAACTAAAGTGGCATAAGTTGCAAGTGAAGTTGAAGCACAATTTGCATGCTTAGTTGAGGAGATAAATTAGTGCAATAGAGATGGAAGTTTACTATTGTGAACCTAAATACGGACCTATCCTTGGTGAAGATCAATATGAAAGAGATGATGAGATCCAAGGATCTCATGATTTAAAACTAATGAAATTTTTGTGAATGTTGATCATGCAGTTGTAGATGATGGAGAGTTTCCTCATGAAGGAAATAATGAGGAAATTCCATTTAATGGAATTGTGGATGAAATTCTTATTCTATAGCAAGGAAACATCCTTGGAGAGGAGGATGAAGAGATACTTACTCCAAGTCTCATGAACCATTGTGGAAGTTTAGATCAACATGAGGATTTGATGAATGAAAAATCAAATGAAGCCACATAGTCTTATGACTATAAATATAGAAAATTGCGTATAGTTGTAGGTTTTGATGAAGATGGAAAACCATCTACAACTATTATAGAGATACAGTAAAAGAAAAATATGAATTCTGTTACACATGGAGAAGAGGAAGGAGTGTCTTTGCAAAGAGTTGAAGAAAGACATTACCAAAAACCTGTGATGTAGGAAGATGAGAAAACATAGTCTCATAACAATATAATTAAAATCTATGCACAATTTTGTAATATAAGTACTAAAGGACACTTGCAGGAATTTGTTACTACAATTAACATGACACAGTTAGCTTAGGAAGATAGCTAAAAGGAGGACAATTATGAAGAACAACATATGAATGCAATGCTCATAAGGGATGATGAAGGTCATATGCTAGAGGAAAGAGATGTAGGCTTCAAGGAAAAAGAAAAGCTCTTATAGGAATGGTTGGCAGAGGGCAAAAATGTTGATTATGACATGAAGGCTACAAATTTAGTTCAAGGTAATTTTAGTGATTTGTGTGAAGATTTGAAACTTCTTGAAGAGAGATTAGTAAATCAAAAATTTCATATTTAATTTGTAAAATTGAAATTGGAAGAAGAGGAAATTGTCTCAAAAGACAACAATGAGGAGGAAGTTGCAAGGCATGAACATGATATAGTGAAGTGGGTGTATATACTAGAATTTAGTAAGAGTCTTGAAACTCTTGTGGACAAGGAGGATATGTAGCATCAAGTAAGAGATGAAAGTAAGTTTCAACAGTCAAGGACAATTAGATGAAGAAATTGATAGGCTGTGGATATTGATGAAGAGGATAATTAGAAGAAGGTACAACAAGAGGAAAAGGACAACCAATAGAAAAGTACAATTGAATGATAAACATTTCATCAACAAGGCAAGTGGATGAGAGCAACATATGATTTGTAACCTTGGATAATTAAAGGCAACATCAACAGTAGGAAAACTACATGTGGTGAAAAATGGACAACTACAACAGAAGGTTTGGGGTCCTAGAGTATTGGAGCATTAATGATGCATGACCAGGAGGTGATGAACATTTCCTACCTTGCGAGTCTGACGTAGGAGCATTGGAGCTTCCCAGAGCCATAAAGTTTTTTGATGAAACACTCCAAAGGGGGTTTGAATATTGAAAAGGAATTTTAGTTCTTTATTTGTAAATATTCTTAGTTTTTTTAATTATTATAGAATAGTTTAAAAAATGTTATGGATAGGAAACATTTATCCCTATGGAAAAAGAAAATCTACCTTGAAAAGCATGATATCTTTTGGGAATAAATTCTCAGAAATTTAGAGAATAAATTAGGGAATGATTTAGGGATCTAGAAAAATCCACTTTTCTTCTAAAGTTTAATTTAATCATTGTAAGCCCGAGGGAAAAGTTGATGGAAAAAATTGAATGAAGAATCAAACCATAAGAAGAGAGTTTCTAAGCATATGTGTATGTCTATATTTTAATTAATCAAATAGAGTTTCATACATTTATGGTGTTCATGAATTATTTGTGATTTTTGTGATTGAGAAGAGTTTGTATTTTTGAAATCTAGAACTAGCAAAGTTTCAGGATATGTGTGAAGTAAGTGGACTAAGAGAAGAATTATGTACATGTTGTAGAATTCACCATGTGTCGATTAGAAGGATTTATGCATGATTAAATACTTGAATAATGAATGAGGAGACTCAATTGAAGATCCAATGACATTAGCATTAAAAATCATTAAAGACTAAATGAAAATTGAAGAATTATCAGATCCATTAAGATGAAATTGGAATAATGTTTTGGTCCTAATTGAATTGCAGATCCATGGGAATAAATTTGTGGGAAAAGAGATTTTTTTGCAATAAAAATAAAATATAATAAGCTTAAATAAATCAAAAAATTATTTCCTTTGTGCATGGGTGTATCTACATGCAAAATCCTCTTTATTCTACACTCATACACCCTCCCACCTCTTTGAATACACAATCCCCCACAACTTTCCTCCCTTTCTTAGAAATTTTGTGGGTCAAACTTGGAATTTGAGTTGAGTACTTTTTCCATTGATATTTGAGAGATATCCACAACAACGCACTAACATTCATAATTATGGATGGTGGCTTCTTCAACTATTAATCAATGAACTTTGAGTAAGAGAAAAAAAAGTTTTTATTTTCTATTTTTTTTTTCAAATTCAAATTTCACATTATGGATTTGGAGGTTTTGGAAATTATACGCAAAGAATTTCCACAACCTCGTTATCAAGTCGTAGTCATCGTATTTCAGTCCATATTATTACTTGTATTCCTAATTAGCTCTATCAACATATTTTATTAATAACAACATATAATATAATATAATATATATAAAAATATTTTTTAATAACTAATATTCAAATTATAATTATATTATATAATTATATATTATATTGTTTTCAATTTATTGTTCAACGCGTCACAACATCGTGATATAAGAAATTTTAATTACACCTTAGGGATCAAAACAAAGATGTACAATAAACTATTATCTAAAACTTTAGAAAATAATAAAGTTTAAAACTTATAGATTAATGAATACGATTTTGAACAATAACAAATACTCTATAAAATAATGTTATTTTATAAATACCATAATATTTCATTGCAAGATTTGAAATACTCAAAATAAAAATAATTATATTAAATGTGATTCTAGAGATTATAATGATGCATTGCCATAAATCCTAAACCATATAATAAATAATATAAAAACAATAAAACATTCATAACCTCCTTAAATACTTTTAGGTATTAATTATTAATCTCTCGATAAATGTTAACATTAATCACCAAAATAATTATAATTAATTAATTTCTCAAGTAGTTTCACATGAATTATATGTGAAATTCAAACGTGTTTAAATGGAGTTGTTTTTCCTTTTTAATCTATAAGTGTGCTGTATAGTTTTTTTTTCAAAATTCGAATTTACAAATTTTGATTTTTTTAATTTTAC
>APFE030320182.1:50276-96359 GCA_000404065.3 Pinus taeda
AAAAAGGTAGACAATGCCTAGCTTGACCATTTTCAAAAGGGAAACAACTTTGGTGTAAATATATATGCTAGGATTATCACATTAATAAATGTGATTGTGTTAAACATATATCAACCACATTTACTAATGTGGTTGTGCTAGTAAATTATTATATTTTATATATTTTACAATTGTGTAAATATTAATCATATAATTAGATTTATGAGGAGGTAGTTTCTAGTTTTTTAATTTAATTGTCAATCGTAATTATTAGGTAGATGGTAGGGATTTACCCTCTACAAAATATTTTAGAATATATTTGACCTAAGAGGTACTCCACAACCTAGTATAGGGGAGATATGTGGACATAATGTAAGACAATATGTCAACATTTTTTAATATCAACCCCAATAAAATGCATAAATCTTTCCACTCACGCATCACTTAAATTCTAAACAATAAAAAAATTATTCATAAACTTTTATATAAAAAATAATTAACTAATTCATATAATCCAAGTCTCTTCGCCCCACCATAGCACTACATTTTCATTAACCACCTTTATTACAAAATACACATTTATCTGATCCATCCTTGTATCCAAACACAACATGTGAAAATTAACACAATCTAATTTTATACATATTTGATAAAAAACAATACAAAGAAACTCAAAAACATAAAACAATCATACTGTCAACTTTGGAGCACTACATAAATAATGTTTGTCTATTTTAATGTGTTAATAATGTTGTAACCCATTGTAGACAAGTTTCAAATAGAACTAAATGACATTGATTGTAGACAAATTTCAGATATAAGTAAAGGGCACTTATTAGTCCCTGCCTCTGGCATGGCAGGGACTATAGCGTTCGATATGGCGTTGACCGCCTATTAATTCACCTGTTGACCCGTTTTTTTTTGAGTTATTTCTATTTTAACCAAAGTTTATTTAAAACAAGTTTGCATTATGAAAATTTTAACCAAACTTTTGGATTTAGCCTCTTATTGCAGGCTTCACGTGCCCCAATGCTGTTTTTAACGAGGGAAAACGATTTTATCCTAAGTCTTTAAACTGGGATCAGGGAAAGCGATTTTATCCTAAGTCGATTTTATCCTAAGTTTTTAAACTAACAATTGTGGCAGGTACATAGGTTACAAGGTTACAAATGTCGTCACTGCGGACTGCAAGGGTTGTTTACACCTGTCCAGATGCATGCACCTCCATTCCTTCTTATATCACCACACCCATGCCTCCCCACAGAATCGAACTAGCAGCTTGTATTCGCTACCCGCAACTTCATTTCTGGTTGTTTTTGCTCTGAAATTAATCAGTTTCCTCTTCTTGGATCATCTTAACAATGGCAGTTGTTTCGCAAGCTCTTCTACAACACCCTGCAGCCTTCAACACACAAAAACAGAGTATGTATATGTGTCTGCTTGCCATTTTCATTTCATTTTTTGCCAACTTTTTTCTTGATGACAGTTATTTTTATTTTCCGTAGTTCTGCAATTGTTAGTGCCAGTCCAGGTTAATGTCGGTTTTGTTTATAAATTGCAGCGACAGGGCTGAGTGCGGCTCGGCTAAATTCAATTTTAGTGTCGGCCACCAAGATTTCGGCGAAAAAGAGTTCAAGTAAACAACACAGAATTTTCACTCAGCAATTGGATAGTCATTCGTTACAGCCTCAATCACGCCCTGGTGATTCATGTGCTTGTTTGGCCGCAACCATTACAGCGCCTTGTACGGTTTTCCACTGCTATTTTTCTATGTTTGGCAAACAAAAATGACGAGGCCGAGGATGAGCCCGTGCCTGCCTCGCTCGCCCACTGGTTTACCTCCTCCCCAAAATATCTATATATCTCCGCACTCATACTTCCACGTATATCAATTTTCTGGGCTTGTTTGCAAAACTGTGAATACATTACCTGAGCTCTGCAATTTCTGCAATTTTTTGTGTTTGTGAAGCCCTGCGATTCGAACTGTTAACCTGCTGCTTCATGGCTCCCACGGCGTCGATGCTCTCTGTGTTGTATGTGGGTCGCAGGAGCCCCAAAGCTTTTGTGACGGCCTCGACCTCGGCCTCCTCCATTTCCATTACCGCAGAGGAAGGAAATGAAGTCCCCAAATCTGAACCAGTCGCTCAATCTTCCCGGCGGTACGTGCAGGCGGGATTCCGGTACCCATTTCGGAAAATTTGTGATTATACTGAAACGAGTGAAGCGGAAAAGCAATTTGAGAAGACAAAGTTTCTGAGCTGCTGGTAGAATTAATGGTGTACTGTCAAACTTTAGTTGGGTGCAGAACTGGTGTACTGTGTACTGTTGAAGATTTATGAAAGAATTCTGTCACTAAGCTGTCCCAATTTAGAGAACTTTATAATCCAAGATGGCGTTACTGTATTTTGGCATTTACTACTGTTTGTAATTTTTTTCTGAGAATATACAGTCAAGAATTACAGCAATTGGTTGTGTTATACGGCCAGAAGATCCATTTTCTTTTGCGTCCAATGGTTAGGGAGTGCGAATGATTATAAATTTATGTTTCTCTGGTCGGTTTTTGACAGTGGGATTGCATTATCTATGGAAATTATTAATTACTGAAATGTTATAGCTATCTACTCCGTTTCGGCAATCTTTCCCGGTGAATATTTACGTTACAAATATTTTTTTGGTGAATATTTAAATAATAAATATGAAGAAAAATAGAAATTTAGATTTTAGGGTTGGAAGTGATTTACGTGGCTGAATTTTTTAATAAAATATTTTATTTATAAAATATGAGTAATTTAATAAATTTAATTTTAATTTTTAGTTAAAGAATTAAAATCAATTTAAGTAAAGTTTTTAATAGAAAATAAATTTTTGGCCTAGGTGTTTTGAACTAACACGTGCTTTTCATCATCAAGATTTTGCTTTGGCATGAATAAATAAATTGAGATCTTAAGAGGATAAATTAATTGATTGGTTAAGCACAAAATTTACATAAATTTCGGTGAATAGTAAATATTAGTAAGTAGTGTTACTCCTACATAAGAGCTGAGAAAAATATAAATAATAATATAAAATAATGAATAAATTTTGGTAGATAGTAATAATTAGAAAGTAGTATTACTCCTAATGGTATAAAATAGTGACTATAGGTATATTTATTTACCTCTTAGTCCTATCCATTTTTTTATGTAAACACTTGCTTAAATTATGATAGGAAATGTTAATTACTTGAGTATGAGTTATTTTTGAATGGTTTCCCTGCAAAAGCTTAAGAATAAAAATAAGTACACAAATATCTAAAAATCACGGATGAATATTGCATCTATATCCATAAATAAATCATGGCATAAAATATGTGAGGAAGACATTCACATGGCATTATATTGTGCGAAGTTGCAATAAGAGTCTATGACTTTCAAGTTATGCTTCAATCAAATGTTTGAAAGATGTGAAGTGGAGTGAAGCGGATAAATAAGTGTTGAGGAAAATAATAGTGAGAAGTAGCTCTTGGTAATTATTTTTTATTATATGTTATTTCTATCCATTTATATGCAAAGACTTCTTAAATTATAGTGTAAGTAATTGATGGTAAATATGTTATTTACTTTTCTATGAGCTATGATGGTATTATATTATGCAAAGATTGCCATAAAACCTTCAAGTTATTGTCCAATTGAAAATGAGAGATAGTTACTCCCCATGAAGAGTTATTTAAAATGAAAGAGTTAATTAAAATTGAGTCAAAGTTTAGTGTAGTCATATTTTGGACAAAGTTGAATTTATACATGTTGAATTAAATTTATTTATATGTTTAGATCACAGTCTAACCGAGGACTTTTTGGCTTATTGTGTGGTTGAGTTTCTGGTTAATTTTGCACTAGTTGTGGAGTAAAAGAGTTTTCACGGTTATGCCAATCTATTTCTATATTTTAAATTGAAATTTATTTGTTATTATTTTGAAAACTATAATAAGGCAAATTTCAATAATTTTAATATAAAACTTTAAATTTAAATATTGACACTAGTTTTAATGTTTCTTTATAAATATCATTTTAGTAATTGTTGTTTTGTTACTCGCGAGCAATTTTCTAAGAAAACGTGAAATAGAACGGTAACATTAATAGCTGTGAATGCCATTTGAATGGTAATGTTAATCGCTCTGAATGAGATGCACCGTTCCAGACATCCAGACATGCGGACACGTACTTTTTTAGTTGTAAGTTCATAATAATATTTTTGCAATTCTCTGCAAACCCCGGCAGAGACTACCGCCACTGCAGTGGCTCCTTGTTTCGTTATGACAACTTCTGCCTGATATTACCAAATATAAATATGTCTTACTTGTAGAAACGTGCCCAAATAAAAACCATGAAGGATATACAAACAACCGCGATGGTTGCATGGCAATCCGTATCTTGTTGGCTTTGTGGCCAAAAAGGTCATCTTGCAAATAGGTATCCACAAGGAGAAGAATCTATGACCCAATGTTCAGGGAAAGAAAATTAAAATGGTTTTGAATAAAAAATTATAGAAAATTGATAAAAATTCATTAATATAATTATATATTTATTTTCTATTCTTATTTTTTTAATTAATTAAAATGAAAATAAGATATTGTTGAAACTGAGAAAAAAAATATTATAAAACATTGAAAGTTAATAATTTATGTTAATCAAAGAAATAAAATTACAAAATATTTATTGTGAAATTTATGTCTATATACGGTTTATATACGAATAAAGTTTTTGAATTTTATTATTTAAAAGATAAATGTATGGATTGATACAGTGTAATTTAATTGATGAAATTAAAAGTTTTAAATATTTTTTTTTTCCAGTTTTATGACTTTTACTTACTTTAATTTAATATTAAATTAAATTATTAAATAATTTTAATTAAACTAAAATCATCTATATTTATTAATTATTTAAATTTATATTATTTTTAAATAAATGCGAATAAAAAAATAATTTTTTCCCCCAAAACTTAAACTTTGTGTTTGTGATCTCTATTATTGTAGTAGTACACATTAAATCATTAATAATTTTAATTAATTATAAACATTTGAATGATTCCTGTTTATAAGTAACAGAAGCATGCAATTCTAGTTCTGTCTATGGCCTGAGTCCATGAAATTGACTGTTCTATATACCCAACAGAAAACATAAAACACCATTCCCTACAGGGTAAATGACCTTCATATACATTCAATCGCAATACTGTGGTGACAATTTTCCACAAGTTGTTGCATGTATTTGATAGCCTTGTGAAAGTTAACAAAGCCCATAAACCAAATTTCACCCATAACAACGGTCTCGATTTTTATGTATTTCTCTGAATGCTTTTCTACATTTTCGTGTGAACTTAGTGACTGCAAGTCCTGTATGGATATATTGACCTGCACCACAATCCAGCAACACTAACATTTAAGATATATATATAAATATAATATAATTATAATATATATATATATATATATATATTATATACCCGCTGAATGATTTCTAGTTGCGAATGACAGGGAAATAAAAAAACTTAAATCCACATACCCGGTAGTAACTCCAGCCGTATGCCCTAGAGGGAGAAGTGAAAACCAGGGGACGTTCACTGCAGAAAGCAAATCTCTGAGTTGATATGAAGATTACACCAGCCACAGGATCAGTAGTGGTAGACAAATAACACACAAATGTCTTCAGTAGCTTCTCTTCCGGATCATTAATGGCGAAGAGCTGCCTGAACAAGTTTTCAACGCCTCCTTTCTTAACTATTTCGGCACCCAAGCTCAACTTTCCCTTCATCGAGTTGCACACACTGTTGCTAAGTTTCACTACAAGCGATTGGCAACGGATAAATTCAAACCCTAAAGCAAACCCTAAAACTACCTACTCAAGAAATATAAAGGTCTTCAAAAAAAAAGGTTTGAAGAAAAGAAAATTTACAGTGTTCTGCCAATTCCTCAGCCCTTTGCCCGAAATTAGTACAAGCTACAGTCAATTAGATAAACATAAATCAAAACCATCAAAATAATATTTCCGCAGTCAGGAAATTAATACAACACAGAGTTTCAGAGATGAAATAAATCTAACCCTTTTACATACCGTGGGTTTCTGTTGGAGATATATGATCATCCACACTGAAAGGGCGTGCCTGCCCGGGAGGCTTTCCAGGGACTCCCACGGGCATGGCGTGTCCATGGCGTCTTCCGCTTTTTTCTTTGTGCTCTCTTTTGATCGTAATCATTTCTATGGTGATCGCCTCTGTCTTTCTCATGAACAGGAAATTTCACAAGAAAATACCCTCTTCAAATCAATGCACCAGTATCCCCAAATATCTGCCTACATCTTGTTGCAAGGATTCCAACTTGCAGTATATCCCATGCAGACAGCCGTTCAGCTACTATTGTATGAAAAACCCTAACCAAAAATCTTGCATATTATGGTATGAAAAACCCTAGACAAAACTATTGCATATTATGCTAAGAAAAATCCTACCCAAAATTATTGCATGGCATTCTGATATGATATTGTCCAGTGCGATATGCATAGCCCTACTGATCACTCCATCTTTACAGTACCATAGATGAAGTAACAGATAGCTTCATTTTACGATTTGCATCAACTTTGATCACACATTTTCCATCCATACCGGGAATTTTAAAGACCAAACTCCACTTTACTGCATCGATTTGTTTTTCTTTTGGGTAGAAAATTACAATGGAATGTTTGGTGTACAAGTATTCGTTTGAAATGGTTTCACACTAGCCACCAGTGAAAGAATTCTGAGTGACCACTGCTAACAGCGACAGGTGTGACGTAAAGCACATTAGTTCCCAAGAATTTCTGAATGAATGAGCGTGAAAGGAATATATATTCGTTCATAGTTATATCATATAAAGGCATCTGTAAATATATGACACAGGAAGTTTTGCATTATTCTAGGCATTCTTCTATGCACTTCCTCGTAGCATAAAGTTTATGCAAAATTCATCCATTTTACAAGCAATGGATTTCCCTGTGATTATGTTGGAAAATAAGTATTTTTTTGATGGCTAGATTATGGTTATCTTGATCACCTCATTTTGTTTTGAAGTGTGCGAGTGCAGTCAAAATTTCATAATTTTCGTTGTGCCAAATTGAAGGATGGATCGAAAAAATAAATTTTATGGAAACTCATGTGTGTGAGTAGTATTTTAATGGTAAATTTGTGTTTTAAGTATTAAATTAACAAAAGTTTAGTTGTGTAGAAAAAAAATTAATTTCCTGGGGTTGAAGAATTAGAATTAGAATTTTGTCCAAGTTTCAAATTCCAAATTTTTTTTAGTAAGAATAAATAAAGAAAAAACATAAAATTAAAATGGAAAACTATAAATGACGGGCTTAAAGCTAAAGTAAATCCTAAATGAAATAAATTACAAATGATTAATATATATTATTGTTTATTTATATATTAAAAAATATAGAGATAACATTTATTAGTAATAAATAACTAAAATGATAATATATATTAATCATTTAAATATATTAAATACAGAATAATATTTATGTGATATATATGATGTTAATTAATTAATGATGGTTAAGTTAATGTTAACTTTTGGATATCTATTATGATTAATAAATATTAATTAATTATCTATATATATTAATGTAATAAAATGAATATTAATTATATTAATTGATAAGTATTAATGTAATAATGTTTTATAAATTAAACATATGAAAAATATGTTTTATAATAAAATTTTATCAATTATATATTATGTACTTATATATATTGTTTATAATATAATGATATCAATAATATTTTATATTTCATATTTTCTTATATATTGATATTATGTGTTAATGTTAATTTTAATATTATTATAAGTGATTTCAAGTTATGGATAGAGATTCATACCTCATGTTATATTTGGGATGAGCTAATAGAAGCAATCTGCCTCATTAGAGGAAATCAATTTCTACCTATATCAATGCCACCATCCCTCTTAAGATTATGAGGATGTTTTATTATCTCAATAGCCTCCCTAATTCTCCTCTTCTGATAGTGGCCTTCTCTAGCGATGATCTTATCATCTTTTAAGAAGACATGATGTTTAGCTTTCATGGAATGTTCAACAAGGGATGAAGTGCGTGATCTTTCATTTTTAATGTCAGCTTTGTGCTCCTTTAGTCTTCTTTGCAAGGAACATGTAGTTTCTCCAATATAAATTTTACCACAAGAACAATCAATTTTGTAGACTCCCTTCATTTGATGTTGATCAATCTTTTCTTTCATAGAACTCATTCTTTGTGTTATTGTCCCCATAGTTGTGAAATGAGATGATATGTCCTTCTTACCAAGAATCTTTACAATCTTATCAGTAACCCGTTGAATGTAATGAAGGAAGAAAATTAATTCTATCTCTTCTTAAATTAAGTTCACTGTGGAATTGGAAGAGAGCAAAAGCATTCCATTCCTAAATGTTCTAATTACCAAGAAGGAGGATGACACATAGAGACATCAAGTTTTTAGAAAAAAAACTCGTAGAGAGAGTTACCTCCATGCTTATTCATATCACCATCCTTCTCAAAGATTTGGTGTCCTCATTAACCTTATTGTTAGGGCCCTTAGAATACCTAACACATAACACTTGGATGAAGAGAAGAAGCACTTGAGTACTATTTTTCAAAAATTAGGATACAAGGAAGTGGACATTAAGAAGGATATAAGAAGAGCTGAAGGAAAGGTTAACTCCCAAGGCCCTCAATCACAATGTCATAAAGTGTGCCTTCCTACATTCAAGGGTTACTGATAAGAATGCAAGGGTTATTGGTAAGAAGGACATATCCACTTATTTCACAACTATGGAAACAATAATGCAAAGAATGAGATATCTGAAAGATAAAATTGAGCAACATTAGCTAAGGGAGTCTACAAAAATAATTTTTCTTGTGGTAAACATTATATTGGAGAAACTGGACTTTACTTGGAAAAAAGACTAAAGGAGCATGAAGCTGACATTAAAAATGAAAGATCATGCACTTTAGCCTTGTTGAACATTCCTCGAAAACTAAAAACCATGTCTGCTTAGAAGATGCTATGATCATCACTAGAGAATATCACTATGAGAAGGAGTATCTTCAGATAATGAAACATCATCATAATCTTAATAGGGATGGTGACATTCAGATCAACAACTATCGGTTTCCTCTAATGAGACATATTGCTTCTACCTGCTCATCCCAAGTATAACATGAGGTATCAATCTCTATCCCTAACTTGAATTCACTTATAATAATATTAAAATTAATATTAAAGCATAATATAACATATAATAAAATATGAAATATATAGATAAATAATATAATATAGATATTATTGATACCATTATATTATAAAAAAATATAATATAATATAATATATGATTCATAGCATTATATTATGAAAATAATGGTTAATTTTATAGGTTCATTAATTATAGTATGAATTAATATAATTAATATTTATTAATCATTAATATATCAATATTCAAAAATTAAACATAAATTTAACATTTATTAATTTAATTAAACATCATATGTATCATATACATATTATCTATGTATTTTTTAATATATATTTAATGATTAATATTAATTAATATATATTATCATTTGTAATTTATTTTATTAATAATATTAGTTTAGGTTATACTTTAGTTTTTAGCTCAACGTTTATGGTTTTTCATTCTAATTTTATGCTTTGTCTTTATTTATTCTTCCTCTTGTGCATTGACTCTTCTTTCCTCAAGCATTGTCCTAATCATGGATCCTCTTTGGGATTCAAAATATCTACAAAATTTGAATTCTATTTTGAAAAATCTGATTTCTTTATCTACAACATAAAATGATGGAAGTCAAAAGTTTAGTTTATTTGAGAAGTTGCCATGCTTCTTCCTCTTTTCTTTTAATTACTTTATATAAATTAAAAAATTACTAAAGAGGTTAATTATAACTAGAAAAAAAGAGAAAAAACACTAAAGAGGTTAATTGTAACCCAAATGAATCTAGTACATGGAGCTATTTATCCATGTGTTTTGTCCAAAACGCACTAGACTATGTATGTGAAGCAATTAATAAAAGATTTTCCATGTAAATCATACTCATGCATAACCTTTGAGGCCAATACTTGAAGAAAAGATAATGAACTTGCAAAGGTCAGTGATGAATGTTGGATCTAAAGCGTTGATCCAAGAACTTACTTCTTCTTGAAGATCTCCTAGAAATTTTGATCTGAACTTACTCCTACATACAAGCACATTGAAACAAGACAATTTTTTCTTCTGCATAGGAAATATTAGAATAAACAATATATAAATATAAATATGATAAACACAACATGTTAGGAAGGAAAACATAGATTTTTATTAATAAGTCAAATGAGTACAATATACCTTCAACATGAGTGTTGTCCTCCTCAGCTTCCAATCACGATCTCCCTCTAAATATGTATGTAAGCACCCAAGAATATGGTAGAACTCTCACAAATTATGAATAACTCTTCTCCTCTTTACTTGATTAGATATATAGGCCATTTGCACTCTCTCGGAGGATTTATCTAGACATCTATGGGCTTAAGAAGTTTGGAAACTTCTACAATAATTGACCCCTATCTAACTCATGGAAAAGTTGGTCGAGCTCATATCCTAGGGAATGAAAAAGTATAGAATTTTTAACAAACACAAAGGTTGTACAAAATAAACCTACATTCAAGGACTTAGGTTATAGACTGTGAACTAGAGTTTGGATGTATGATGTTAGTGTAAGATTAACATATCTAGTATAAAAGAGGTAAAAACAAGAGGAAAAATCGTGCATCAAGATCAATAAGTAAAATATCTCTCCCTCTAACCCAATGTGGGTAAAAAGGTAATATATGTGACCAAATGCACGAGGTTAGAAGAGAATTGATTGTTGATATGCATTACAAAAATACAAAGCTCAAAATTATAGCAAGGAGTCAGTGTTGAAGAGTTGAGTCAAAGTAACCCAAACACTCATCTCTCAACCATGCTAATATCATCCTCAAGTGAGACATGCCCATAATCTGTCATAAAGAGAAACTAAACATGGCCAAGGAATATTTTAGGGCTTAATATTTTGAAGGTCCACTAGTTTTCCATTTTTTTCCAAATTTATTTTTTGCTAATTTCCATTATTTCTAAAAACAACACACCCAAATTTCATAGTATAAATTTATTTTACCTTAGAAATTTCCAAAAAATTATTGAGCTTATATAAAATCATTATAAATTTGAATATTTGTACAAAAAATATCACTAAGCATTTTATAGTTTGTATATTAGGGATTAGTAAGATTCACCAAAGTTTCTAAACTTCTAGATAAATATCCATCCTTAACATTTTCCTTCAACATGACCACTAACTATACACTGTGGATCCATGACTTGAAGTGCTAGAACATGGACATAAGGAATACATAGTGGATTCATGTGACAAACCAAAATTATCATAGTCACCATCAAATACAATGTGCATCTATGTCACAATATATATGAATAGGACTATCAACACAGAGAAGAGAGGTGCCCTAGAGTTGTCCTCAAAGTACATAAAATGGTACATAACTCCAATGCAGCTTGGGAAGGGTTCCATATAAGGGTGAAATGTACTTAACCCAAGGTCTTGTACACAAGTCCTATGGTACAAACCTACAACATGAAAATATATGTGTTAATGTTGAACATGCTAAAAACCACCCGACTACTGGTCATTGAGGTATATCATTAACAAATGTGAAGGAACTAACCAATGATGAAAATAAACCCCAAGGTACCTAGAATAGTCCACGAAGTGTAAATAAATGAATTGATGTTGAACACTCGTAGTATTGACCAATCAAGAATCAATGAGGTAAGCCCACTGTCGATTGCGAGGAAGCCTACTAATGAGGTATGCAAGCTCCAAGGTACTACTCATTCCTAGATCAAATTTATGGATACTGAGTGGAAGTTGATAGGAGAAGGTCCATCAAAGGAGATACTTAATTTATCCCCCATCAATCGATGTGGAATATATTGAGAGATGATGTGAATGAATGAATTCATGAAGTATAACTGATTCAAGGATGACCAACACGAAAAGGTAAAAAAGAACTACAAATGGTTGACTGAAGCTGAGACTTCCGTTAAACGTATAACAAGATGACTCAAAAGTAACTTGGAAAAATTGACTAATGACCACGACATGATATAGTGCAACAACATAAGAGGAAGTGAAGCACACACCACAGTGACTGAAGTAACCAACTTGAGGAGTAGACAAACTCATGGATATGGTACAACTCTTAGGCCAACAAAAACCTAGTTGTGAGGAAATGACACATATAGGTTGCATTTCCAAGGGTGATGTAGTTGACAGTTGTTGGGTGCAATATATGGTGGACTAATGGACCAACATTTAATTTTAAATCTGGGTTCCATGTTGTTAATATTGTAAACTAGGGCCAAACTCCATGCGGGTCATCTTATTTTTTGAAGCTAATATTTTTCCTTGATTCTTGTGATTGAGAGGTGTAGGATTGATCTAATGATCATCCCATTCTGAAAAGTATTTATGGAGATATGAATTTATTTGTAATTACTTAACAAATTGTCAAGGTCGACCAATAGCTAAATGTGTGGCACACATGTTCAACATCTCATATAAATACAAGATAGCTGGAGGCATTATTTCACCATATCATCTCACTCATTCTTCTCTCTCTCTCCTTAGCATTGGGTTAACAAGGAGCAGCCAACGTAAGAGAAGAAGGACACAAAAAGGAGGCAAAGAAGACGCAGTTTGGAGGACACAGAAGCAGCAGGTCATCTCTTTTACTAGTGTTGACTAGCATGGGAAATTCAGGGTTGTCATTTTGGTGTGACTGCCTCTCCTAGGAAGGTCCCAAATTTTGGCACAAAAACCGAGGCATTCTGACATACAGTTTGACCAAGGTTGACTATCCTATTTTGGGGTAGCAAGTTGATTATAGTTGACTGTTGTTTGACTGTGTTTTTGGGGCTATTTGAGGTCTGCTTCTTCTTGCTGTTAGAGGATTAGATGACCGGGAAATTGACCAAATACATTGAAGGTCAATTTCACCTTGTTTGATTAGATTTGACATTGTTGGTTAGGGTTTACTGATGCTATCATAAAATTACAAATTTCTAAATTTGCACTACTTTTCTCTACTGAACTATTGAAGATTAAAGAAGAATTGATCAAAGGATTCCCCCGCATTGGGGTTTGTCCCTGGCTAACCACCACATCTTGTGTCTCTTGTCTTGTCTTGTTTTTTATCGATCTATTAATGTTCTATCTACACTTTACTTTATGTTTATGTGATTGCTAAATAGTGGCTAATAAGAAGAATTGAAGTAAACTGCTCTAAGCATAGAACATACCATAAATTAAAATGGTATCAGAAAGGTGAAGACAAAGCCCAAGCAAGAGCAATAGCAAGAGAAATCACCAAAGGCTCTTAAAGAAGTTTCAACGACTTCATGGGGTCCTCATCACACTTCCCTATTGAAGACAAGCTCCGAGAGAAGTCTGACTATCATGGATGGAAGATGTCTCTCAGTCTGACATTAGAATAGTAGGAAGTGTTGGACCATGTGAGAGGAAAAATTGTTGAGTCTCCATCAAATGCATCTGTTGCTGATAGGAACAAGTGGACCAGGGGAGAAGTCAATGCAAAGAAGACCATCTGGGACTCTATCGATAAGCGCCTAGTGGCCTATGTTTCCGAGCTGACCACCTCCAAGGAAATCTATGATAGACTGATAAGTTTATATAAAGTTAATGATGCAAATGAATTTTTGTTCCTTAGAAATAATCTAAAGTAAATTAAGAAGGGAAAAAATGAGAGTATGCAAGCATACTTCTTAAGGATCACCGAGATTGAGAATGATCTCCTATCAATTGGGGAAGTTGTTCTTGACAGGGAAATGGCTATCACAACTCTTAGAGGGCTCCCATATGAATGGTACATATTCTAACCACTCTTCTCAACAATAATGTAATCCTGAGATGCATTCGAGAAGAAACAAGGATGGAAGAGCATAAAATGTTTGCACTTAGAGGCAATCCTGCTACATTCTCGTCTCATACTAAAAGGAGAAATAATTCTGGGGCTAAATCTAAAGGAAAGGCTAGACCAAAGGGTGGAAGAAAAGGAAGATGTTACAATTGCAACAAAATGGGCCACTATGCAAGGGAGTGCCTCGATAAAAAGGACTTGCATCATGATGATGATCAAAATCACTACCAAGGCAATCAAATCAATGATAGGTTTAATGGAAAGAGGAACGTCGAAAATCAAGGAAGTGGTGAACCCTCCAAGAAGGCAAGAAACTCCAGGTATGAATCTAACGTTGTTAACAATAAGCAAGATGGATATTATCTACCAGTGGCCCTCTCTACTACTGCTACCCCAGACTCGCTAGGAAATTGGCTTATTGATAATGGTGCCTCAAGGAACTTCATTGGTTACAAAGAAGCTCTCTCTAATCTGATAGAGAAGGAGACCAACCTGGAAATTGTTCTTGGGGACAACTCAAAATATCCCTTGAAAGGTGTAGGGAATGTCACTATTCAATTGAATGAGAGTAATACAATTCATTTGCAAGAAGTCCTATATGTACCTGATCTAAAAAAGAACCTGGTGTCCATTTTGGCAATGTAAGACAAAGGCTACAAGGTGGCCTTAATTGATGGCAATGTACATGTATGGAAAAATAAATTTAAAGATTCTTTCACTCTTGGGTTTTGAGTTTATTCATTAGATCAGGTCGGAGGAAGTCCACTCGGTGTCATGTCTGATGACACATCCCTTCAGTCTAAACTATGGCATGAGAGGTTTGCTCACCTTCACTATAAATCTCTACCTAATGTAGACAAATGGTGATAGGGATGCCCGAGTTCAAAATAGAGAAAGAAGGTGTATGTACAAGTGTGTTGAAGAAAAGCTCAAAAGGGGAACATTCTCCTCAACCCATAAAAAGACCTTTGATATATTACAGTTAGTTCACTCAGACATATCTGTATGATGCCTGTGAACTCCTTGGAAGGGTATTTATATTACCTCACTTTTATAGATGATTATTCTTGCAAGACTTGGATATACATCTTGAAAATAAGGATGAAGTGTTCTCCTAGTTTCGTCACTTCAAAGCCTTCATCGAGAATCAAACCAAAAAAAGATCAAGATCTTAAGGATTGATAATGGGACTGAGTATGAATCCAATGAGTTTCATGACTTTTGCAAAGAGGTTGGCATTAATAGGGAGACCACAATGCCATATACTCTTGAGCAGAATGGTCTGGCGTAAAGTAAGAATCATATGATTGTGGAAGTTATGCTCCATGATCAAAGGCTTCCGAATTTTCTATGGGCCGAAGCTGCGAATACTGCCATATATGTTCAAAATCGATGCCTTCATTAAGCATTGGGTTCCAAGACTCCCAAAGAGATGTTCACTAGTATGAAACTTGATGTATCGCATTTTAGAATTTTTGGAAGCCCTATATATTTTCTTGTGCCGAAAGAGAAAAGGAATAAATTGGGTGCATCTGGAAAGAAAGGTATATTTGTGGGCTATATCGATAATACTAAGGGCTATAAAATATATGTGGGTGGTGAAAAGGAAGTCGAGATTAGCCATAATGTCACGTTTGACGAAGTTATGTCTCTTAGAAAAGTTGACAATCTCCCTACTCTAAGGGAATCTAAAGAAGCTGACATGAGGAAACCGGAGGAAATGGAAGACAAGACGATGCTTGATGTGGAAGAACATATGGATCATATTGATACCCCTTCGTAAGAGCCTTCCTCTTCTAAGAAGAGGCCTTCATGGCTTAGGGGGCACTTGATGACACCGAAGGACACATTCAACCTAGATGGACTTTCTGTGAAAGTAAGAAGCCGACCAGGTATCAGGGATACTTGACCATCATGAGCACGATCATTCAAAATGAGCCTTCATCATTCGTAGAAGTTTTCAAGCATCAAGTATGGAAGGATGCTATGATTGAGGAATATGAGTCCATCATGGAGAACGATGTTTGGGATGTGGTCCCCAGACCCCATGACAAAGCAGTTGTCACTTCGAAATGGCTTTACAAGATAAAGCATGGAAGTGCTGAAAATTATAAGGCTCGTTTTGTTTCTTGTGGCTTCTCTTAGAAGGAAGGTATAGACTATGATGATATATTTGCACCTGTTGCGTGATATACCACTATCCGCTCGATCATAGCCCTTAGTGCTTCGCAAGGATGGAACATACATTAGATGTATGTGAAGATCACATTCTTGCATGGTTCGATCAAAGAGGAAGTCTATGTGGAACAACCAGAAGGATTTGAGATTCATGATCAGGAATCTCATGTGTGCAGGTTGAAGAAAGCACTCTATGGGCTAAAGCAAGCACCCCGAGCATGGTATGAGAGGATCGATAGCTACTTGATGAAGCTGGGATTCACTAGGAGTGAAGCTGACCCTAACCTTTACTTTAAGGTTGAAGATGACAAACATCTCATACTAGTGTTGTATGTTGACAACCTCTTTCTGAGAGGTGTAGACCCTCTCATTCACAAATGTAAGAGGGAGTTGGCTTCTAAGTTTGAGATGAAGGACTTAGGATTAATGCACTATATCCTAGGATTGGAAGTCTGGCAGAAGCCATGGGATATTTTCCTACCTCAAGGAAAATATGTGGTGAAGATATTGGAGAGATTCAGTATGGTGGATTGTAAGCCCATGACTACCCTGATGGAACTTGACTTCAAGAAGTTAAATGGTAGTGCTGCCAGAACTATTTTACAAAATGCCACTGAGTATCATTAACTCATTGGAGCATTGATGTTCTTGGTGAACTCCCATCCAGATATATGTTTTGTAGTCAACACGTTGAGTCAACATATGGTTGAGCCTCACCACACACATTGGATTAGCACCAAGAATCTATTGAGAAACCTCTGTGGCACAATCAATCATGGGTTGAGATACATTACTGAAGATGTAAGATTACATGTATATACCGATGTTGATTGGGAAGGTAGTGTGGTGGACCAATAGAGCACTTCCGGGTGTTTTTTCTCTTTGGAACGTGCCTCGATATCTTGGATGAGCAGGAAACAGAAGTCAGTGTCTTTGAGCATTACTGAGGCAGATTACATTGCTACGAGTATGGCCTCTTGTGAGGTGGTTTGGTTGCGAAAGCTCTTTAGTGAGCTATTTGGATTTACATTGGATACTACCATGATCTTGTGTGACAACCAGAGCAAGATTCGTTTATCAGAGAATCCCATATTTCAGGATCGCTCCAAGCATATCAAAGTACCAATATATCTGGGATATGGTGTAGTGGGGAGCAATAAGGCTCCAACATATCAGTACAGATGAGTAGTTCACCGAATTTTTTACGAAGCCCCTGGGAAAGGTCAAATTCTTGACTTTCCAAGAATGACTTGGTGTTGTTGAGAGACCCTCTTATGAGGGTCATGTATGGTGCATACATTGAGCTCTGGGAGTTCCAAGGGGGCGCGGGGTACTTCTTGGAGTGACATGCGACCAAAGGGTTACTCACCCTCCCCTAGTGGTGCACTATGTATAGGGTGAAAGGTTCAACCTTCCCCTATGATACCTCGTGGATGATTAGTTCTCCTATCCAGGTATCCTACCCATGGAGTCTAGGACTCATGGGAAGTACCTCTCATCTGATCAATGAGTAGGGAAATGAGGTTAGGGACCATTAGTAGTACTATTGATGGATGCATCATTGTATTTTCCATACTCCCTATGCTAGGATGACCTCCATTGATTTGGGATTAATGATACTGATCTCGGATCAGTGAGAGTGGTATGACACACTCTGAGACTGACTTCAGGTCAGTGGAGGATGGTATGATACATCCTCGATCATTTCTTCTTCTTCATATTTCAACAGAGAAGATAAAGAAGAGCTGAGCCAAGTAGTGCAAGGCAGTGCATTTGATGGCAAAGATAATATCGATGGTCAGATGGATTAGCAGATGGAGTTCTCCTTAGTTGAGAGGGAGTGATAAAACTGGAAACTAGGGCCAAACTCCATGTGGGTCATCTTATTTATGGAAGCTGATATTTTTCCTTGATTCCTCTCATTAAGAGGTGTACGATTGATCTAACGATCATCCCATTCTAACAAGTATTTGTGGACATATGAATTTATTTTTAATTACTTGACAAATTGTCAAGGTTGGCCAATAGCTAAATATGTGGCACACATGTTCAACATCTCATATAAATACAATATAGGTGGAGCCATTACTTCACCATCTCATCTTACTCATTCTTCTCTCTCTCCTTAGCACTGGGTTAACAGGGTGTACCCAATGTGGGAGAAGAAGGACATATCAAGGAGGCAAGGAAGACACAGTTTGGCGGACGCAGAAGTAACAGGTCATCTCTTTGACCAGTGTTGACCAGTGTGAGAAATTTAGGGCTGTGGTTTTTGTGTGGCTACCTCTCCTAGGCAAGCTGCAAATTCTGGTACAAAAACTGAGGCATTTTGACCTACGGTTTGACCAGGGTTGATTGCCCTAGTTTGGGGCAGTAGGCTGATTACAGTTGACTATTGTTTGACTATGTTTTGGAGGTTGTTTTAGGGCTCCTTCTTCTTTCTATTGGAGGACTAGATGACCGGAAAATTGACGAAATATATTGAAGGTCAATTTCACCTTATTTGACCAGATTTGACTTTGTTTGTTAGGGTTTACTGTTGCTGTCATAAAATTACATATTTCTCAATTTGTATTATTTCTCTGTGCTGAAATTTTGAAGATTAAAGAAGAATTGAGCAAAGAGTTTCTCCACATTGGGGTTTGTCCCTGACTAGCCATCACATCTTGTGTCTCTTTTCCTGGCTCTTTTTCTGTCGATTTATTAATGTTCTATCTTCACTTTACTTTATTTTTATGTGATTGCTAAATAGTGGCTAATAAGAATAATTGAAGTAAACTGCTCTAAGCATAGAACATACCATAAAATAACACATGGAATTCAAGGTACAACACTGGAAATGTTAGAGAAAGACTCTAACGACGTGTAAAATAAAACCCTGATTTATGTATAAACTCATCACTTATATATAAACTGCTCACACCTTGAGCTCCTATAGTAGTCAATCCTTGCTCTAATCCTAACTCAAAAACATCAATTAGAGATAAAACCTTGATTATTTCGAACACCAATCCTACAACATACCAACAATCAGAAACAAACTTTAAGTATTAACAACTAGGGTGTTGAAATATGTAACTAGGTCTAGTCTTCATAATAGCATACATAATCATGATTTTATGTATTTAATGAAAAGAGAAAAATAAATTTGTTATTTTTTTTCTTGAGGCATGTGTTTCATGCTCAAAGGAAATTTATTTTTAGGTTAAGCACCCATTGAGTGCTTCTAGGTTTGTCATAAAGTCACATGAGTCATTATCATGTATTAAAGAACCATTTGGGCATGTTACATATTGTAAAGAAAAAATTAGTGAGTCAAAATAGAGTCAAAAGTCCCTCCAAGACCTCTTCATGGCACAAAGATCAGGTTATCCTACATGAAGGGGCAAGTTGGCCTCAAGATAGTAATTCGTACCCCTCACAAGCCTATAAATAATAAGGAAATCAACCTCATTTGTACACTCACTCAAGAAAGTTCAATAACCTCAAGATAGAAGATGGAAATGGCCAAAGAATAAGAAGAAAATTAAGATAGAAGTTTTTGGGCCTCTGTCTTTGTCTCTTTCATTATGGTTTCTAGAGTTTCTTAGGTAGATGAAATTATAAAGCTGCGTCGAAGTTATGAATCTACAAGTTAAAAGTTGTGAAGCTTCAAAGTCGAAGTTGTGAAGTTGCAAGGTTGAAGCTAAGAAACTTGATCTAGATCGAATTTGTGAAGTTGTTAGGTGAAAACTGCTAAAGTTGCATCAAGGTTGAAGCTGTGAAGTTGCTAGGTCAAAGTTGCTGAAGTTACTAGGCCGAAGTTGCAAAAATGTTGCTAGAGTCAAGTTGCTAGAAGGTCGAAGTTTGTTTGTGGAAGTTGTGGAAGCAAATCTCATCAAGAAGGAAGGATGAGGTGGTCATGGAGGGTCTTGGTAAAGGGTCATAGGTCCGAGAATTCATCAATTGAAATTGTATAAGAAAAGAAGGATTCTAATGGGTTTTCCTCTAAGTTGGAGAGGTTTTGGCTCTAGCTGATTGCTTATATAATGTTTCCTATTGTTATTTATGATTTGGTAGTTGTTTCATGATAGAGAACACTAATAATAATAAAGGAAATAATAAGTTAATCAAGTAAAGTAAAAATACATCACAAGCAATTATCAAAGTAAGAGAAGTCACCTTCACTTGTTTCCCCATAGATTTCTCAACATGGTATTAGACCTAAGGTGAATACATCAAGGAAGGGAAACACAAACAAGGATACTTTAGGGCCTAAGTATAAAGAGATCATCTTGGAATCATCAAGAAGGAATAATCGTCTAATCATATTGAAAGGGAATAATTAAGAGCATTAAAGAAGTCCTCAAAACCTTAGCTCATCTAAAGAAACGTTTCACACTTGAAGCGTTCTTGGGAAACTCACATACTCTATAATCATTAGCATGAGAAAGGAAGATTGAAACTCTTTTGGGTGTTGGGTTGTGTTATATTCTTTCCATGACTATCCCACATAGTTAATTGGAGGGTTAGAGGAGGGGCAGAGTCCCTCGTTCGTTGCACCGATTGCATAGTAGGGGGGTCACAGGGGGGTTTGAGGGGTGAAGGTAACCCCCCTCTATGGGGTCCAGGGCAACACCCCAGAAAATTTTATTTTTGGACCCTATATTAGGTTGGGCAGACCCACTTATGGTTTTGTGCATGATTTTCACACATGGTTTTGACGCGATGGTTTTCAGTCCATGGTTTTGGATGCGATGGTTTTCAGTCTATGGTATTGGATGCTTCGACATGTATAAATATGTACTGTAACATTGAAAGGAAAATAATGAAAAATCAAGCTGGTAGTCCCGGTTTTGGGATCTAGGGGAAAATATCTATGTATATCTCTTATGTGTTATGCTCTCGCATTGTTTATTTTCTGTGTTCTAGAATTTGTATGCAGGTAATTTCTGTACGGGGTTAAAACCTACATTTGGTATCAGAGTTGTTTTGGCTTCAAAGGGACGTCTTTGTTGTTGAGGGGTTTCACTCGAGCTTGTGGTAGACCCTGTTCAATGGGAGATCTACGAGATCATTTCTGGTGGTGAAAGAAAATGGCAAGCAGTGGAAAGATAGAGATTGAGAAATTTAATGGTCAAAGTTTTGAGTTGTGGAAACTCAAGATGGAGGATCTATTGGTGGATAAAGATCAGTGGATCACGATAGATCTCGGTACTAAACCAACGAGAGTGTCTGATGAAGAATGGAAGAAGTTAGATCTGAAGGCAAAGAGCACAATACGATTGTGTGTCTCAGATTTAGTCTTGCTGAATGTATGAGGGGAAGCTATCGTGCAGGTTTTGTGGGACAAGTTAAGGAATTTGTACCAATGTAAGTCTCTACCAAATAAATTGTTCCTTTGGAAAAATATATATAACCTGAGGATGAAATATGGAGACTCAGTGACAGAGCATCTAAATGTGTTTAATGCTGTGGTAAGTCAGTTATCGTCTGTTGATATCAAAATTTCAGATGAATATAAGTGCATTAGTTTGTTGTGCTCTCTACCAAATTCGTGGGGTAGTTTGGTTACTGCAATAGGTAGCAATGCAATTTCCTTACAGTTTGATGAAATAGTCTCATCCTTGCTGATGGTGGAGATAAGACGGAAAAATATGGAGAGCCAGAATGGTGATGCCTTGTCTGTACAAGGATGGTCCCAGAATAGAAACAAAAGTAAGCCATCGAGTGGGAGACCTAAATCTAGAGGGAGACCTAAATCTCTAGGAAAACATGTAAAGGTGGTGTGTTGGAAATGTGGAAAGGAAGGGCACTACAAAAGGGACTATAAATCTAAAGATCCTGACAAAGGAAAGGGATCTGATGATGCTCCTTATGCAAAGGCGAAAACCACTTCAGATGAAGGTGGGGATGTGTACTTGGCTTCTTCAAGTACACATGTATATCATGAGGCATGGTTGATTGACTCAGGCACATCCTTTTACTTCACTCCCCATAAAGAGTGGTCCTATGAGTATGAGAAATATGATGGTGGTGATTTCTTCTTAGGGGATGATAGGAAGGCTAGAATCATTGGTCGCAGAAAATTAAAGTTGAAGTTGCAAGGTGGAAGGGTTAGAACACTTTCGGGTGTTCTACATATTCCTCCATTGGCCAAAAATCTGATTTCTGTATGCAAGTTGGATGATGCAGGTGTAAAAAACAATGTTTGAGAAGGATACCTGCAAGATGTTTTGAGGAGCACTGGTATTGATGCGGGGAGTTCAGATTGGAACTCTGTACAAGCTGCAAGGTAGCACTGTTATTTATGGGTGCAACAGTTCTGTGGTTCCTGAAAGTGGAGTAGAAAATTTAGTCGTCTCTAGAGAGAAGACCATGTTGTGGCATCAAAGGCTTGGACATATTAGAGAGAAGGGCCTTTGAATACTTCATGATAAAGATATGGTAGAAGGTATGAGAAATAGTTCTTTGGATTTTGATATTTGTGAAAATTCTGTATATGGGAAGTAGAATTGGGTGAGTTTCCCATCTGGTGGTAAGAGGGAGAAACATATATTAGAGCTTGTGCATAGTGATGTGTTTTGTCCTGTGAAGGTTCCATCACTAGCTAAGTTTGTGTACTATGTATCATTTATAGATGACTTCTCAAGGAATACATGGATATATTTCCTTAAGAAGAAATCTGAAATCTTTTATAGGTTTAAAGAATTTAAGGCTCTGGTGGAAAACCAGATAGAGAAGAAGATAAAGGTGCTAAGGACAGAAAGTGGTGGAGAGTTTTGTTGTAAGGAATTTGAAGAATTCTATAATAAGTGTGGTATAGCACGATAGAAGACTACTCCATATACACCTTAGCAAAATGGTGTTGCAGAAAGAATGAACAAGACGTTGATGGAAAGGGAAAGAAGCATGCTCAGTGGTGTCGGGTTAGGACAGAATTCTGGGCAGAGGCAGTGGAGACATCATGTTACCTGGTCAATAAATCACCTTCATCAACGTTGGAGGATAAGACTCCACAAGAGGTACGGAATGGTAAGAAACCCTCTCTTTCACATCTGAGGGTATTTGAATGTGATGCATATGTACATGTTCCAAAGGAGAAAAAAACCAATTTGGATAGTAAATCTGAAAAGTGCATCTTTATTGGGTATAAGGATGGTTTAAATTGTTATAAGCTTTGGAACCCAGTAACAAGGAAGGTTTTGTACAGCGATATGTGGTGTTTAGAGAGGTGAAAGATGTTATTAAACATGAATTCCAACCAAAGGAATCTGAGAAGATAGAGTTTGAGCTAAAGGAGGAAGAATCAGACTCTACAATAGAGGAGGAATCAAAAGATGAGGAGCCACAAACTCTGGGTGTGAGAAGATCAGTTTGAGAAAGAAGGCAGCCAGAAAGGCATAGTCCATCTAATTTTTGTTCAAATTTTTCTTTATCTGTTACTGGTGATGATTTGAGAACTGTGAAGGAAGTAGTAGATTCAGAGGATGGAAAACTCTGGAAAGAGGCCATGGTTGATGAAATGGCATCTTTGCACAAAAATGAGGCTTGGGATCTAGTGGAGTTGCAAAATGGGAGGAAAACCATTGGCAGCAAATGGGTGTTCAAGAAGAAGACAAATGCAGAAGGAAAGGTGGAGAAATACAAAGCTCATTTGGTAGCAAAAGGTTATTCCCAGGTGCTGTGAATTGATTTTGGTGATATTTTTTCTCCTATTTCCAAGGTATCTTCTATTAGATTACTTTTATCTGTTGTTGTTGCTTTTGATTTCAAGGTAGAAAAGATGGATGTGAAGACATCATTTCTTCATGGGGATCTACAAGAGGAGATCTACATGAAGCAACCTGAAGGCTTTATGGTGAAGGGTAAGAAATAACTGGTATGCAAGTTAAAGAAGACTCTATATGGGTTAAAACAGTCACCAAGGATGTGGTATTTGAAATTTGATACATTTATATGGGGACTTGGCTTCACCAGAAGCAAAGCAGATAACTGTGTGTATTTTAAATTAATTGGTGATTGTGTTATTTATCTGGTCTTGTATGTGGATGATATGTTGTTGGTTGGAAATGACAAAGAAATTATCCAGGATTTGAAGACCCAATTGTCCTCCAAATTCGACATGAAAGATATTGGTGCTGCAAACTATATTTTGGGCATGGAAATTAAAATAGGTCGGGCAAAGAGGAATATTTGGTTAAACCAGAGGAAGTATGTCGAGACAATATTGTAGAGGTATAATATGCAAGATAGTAAACCAGTGAAGATTCCTATTCCTGTAGGTGTAAAGTTATCTGTTGAATAGTGTCCCAAGACACAAGAAGAAGAAGAAGAGGATATGTATCGTGTTCCATATGCAAGTGCAGTCAGTAGCTTGATGTATGCGATGGTCTGTACTAGACCAGACATTGCACATTCAATGGGAGTATTGAGCAAGTTTATGTCAAAACCAGGGAAGGAGCATTGGACAATAGTGAAGCGGGTTTTCAGGTATTTGCGTGGCACTAGTGATTATGGCTTATGATACCAAGGAAGACCATGATTGGATAGATTTTTGGATATCCATGGCTTTATTGATGCAAACTGGGCTAGAGATCTAGATCAGAGAATATCTACAAGTGGGTATATGTTTAACCTATTTGGATGTGAAATCAGTTGGATGAGTAAGAAACAATCTATAGTGGCACTATCAACCACATAGGTAGAATACATGGTAGCCACTCATGGAAGCAAGGAAGCAGTTTGGTTGCAGAGATTTTGTTCAAGTATGGGGTTAGTACATGGAGCTATAAGGATAGATTGTGATAGCCAAAGTGCAATTTTCTCAGCAAAGAACCCTGCATATCGTTCAAAGACAAAGCACATTGTTGTTTAGTATCACTTTGTGAGGGATATGATAGAATACAAAAGGGTATTTTCGGTAAAGGTGGACACTTTAAAGAATATTGCAGATGCATTGACAAAATCTGTGAGCTTTGAGGAGTTCCCTTGGTGTAGAGAAAAAATGGGCGTTTTAGGGCTAGATAAATGACTAAGCTCTCTTGTGGCCCCCTGTGGAAGGAAAACAACAAGTGGGAGAATGTTGGGTTGTGTTATATTCTTTCCACGACTAGCACACGTAGTTAACCAGGGGGTTAGAGGGGGGGCGGAGGCCCCCCTTCTTTGCGCTGATTGGATAGTGGGGAGTCACAGGGGGTTTAAGGGGTGCAGATAACCCCCCTCTATGGGGTCCGGACCCACCTATGGTTTTTTGCATGATTTTCGCACATGTTTTTGACAAGATGGTTTTCGGTCCATGGTTTTGGACGCGATGGTTTTCGGTCCATGGTATTGGATGCTTCAGCATGTATAAATATGTACTATAACATTGAAATGAAGATGATGAAAAAACAAGATGGTAGTCCTGGTTTTGGGATCCAGGGGAAATCACTGTGTATATGTGTTTATGTGTTATGCTTTCACATTATTTACTTTCTTTGTTTTAGAATTCCTATGCAGGTAATTTTTGTATGGGGTTAAAACCTCCATTGGGTTTTTGGGCTATATTATCCACGTGTGAAGTATTAATACATCCTTCTAGAACAAAAAGAATCAAATTGCATCCACCATCAAGGATCAAGTTCTATGCCAAAAAAGGTCTCCTTTGCAAGCTGAAATAACAAGAAAAATAAGTCAAGTCAAGAGAAATAGAAAGGAGGAAAATTTGTCCATATTCTAGCTGCATGTGTGAACTAGGGTTATTGTAGAAAAGGTTGAAATTGCATAATTTATACAACAAGCCAACATTTTGAAGAAGGGCCAAAATTTGAGGTTGTTAAACAAGTTTATTTAGTGCTATCTTAAAGGAAGAAAAGCAGGAAAAAGCATTGTCATCATCATCAAGGAATCAATGTGATCTCCCTTTGAGCCAAGGATCACTTTTGAGGAAAGACATATTCACCAAGAAGACTTCTTCTATTATCTACATCATCATCAAAATAAATAAGGCATCAATATGGATATTTCATCATCAAGGAGTATCTTCACTTAACAAATAAGTATTTTTATATCTATATTTGAATATGTCAAAATGAATTTATATTGCAAGGAGAGCAACAAATTGTTTGGGTCGTCAAACTTTCTTGCATGGAAGAATAGGATAGATTTGATCCTCATATTAAATGAAGTCATTGTTCATGTTAAGGGTTTAATTGTCAAACAACCGAAAGAAGTAGCTCAAACTCTACAAGATGAAGATATCAAAAGAAGAAGGCATATCCTCATACCTTATGAGGGTGTCCGAAATAAGATACCAATTCCAAGAGTTGGGAGAAATAATATCTGACAAGGAAATGACTACCATAGTGCTCAATGCACTACTAGAGGAATGGGGCAACTTCACATTAAGAATCTATGGGAAGAAGGAAGCTACTCCATTCAAGGAACTATGGCCATTATGCAAAATAAAAGAAACCAAGCTGAAGTTAAAAATTGATGTAGGATGAAGCGAGAAAGCTCAAAAAGTTTCTTCCATGGCTATAAGAAAAGGAAAGTTTGGGAAGATTGGTCCTTAAAAAATGAAGAAGAACATGTTGAAAGTTCAATGCTATGCTTGTCATGAATATAAGAACTACAAGAGAGATTGTCAAAATCTCAAGAAGGACAACAACAAAAGAAGAAGGGTGGAAGCCCATATCATTGAAGAAGTGGAAAAAGTTGAAAAGAAGAAATCCAAGAAGAAGGAACTAAAATATCTCTACTATGATTGAGATAGTATTCTTCACCTAGTCCTTTTCAAGATTTTGTTTCAAGTCTTTTATTGTAAATTATAACTATCACGATATGAATCATTAGAAGAATGATATGATGCATCATGTTAGGAGATGGAATCATAGAATCATATGATTGAAAGCAAGAGCTCATGACATCATCATAAATAAGAATGAAATATAACTGAAATAGAAGTCTATGGCTATCACCTACAAAAGGATCTAGCTCTTGGTAACGTCATTAGAATCATAAGTAGTACTTATGGAAAAAAGAAAGTTGTCTAATATATAGCTCATCATACATCATTCAAAAGGAGCATTTGCAAGATTAGGGTGATCAAGGTCATTCATTGCAATCTTCATTGGAAGGTTCACCTACTCAAAGAAGCAAGTGTTTCATCAAGAATTCCAACTTGTATGAGATTCATGGGATGATAGTATGATGTCAAAAGAAGTGAATCAGGTCAAGGGACTAAAGTTCTTTCAATCAATGAAGTTTTCAAAGGATGTCTATATGAGGAAAAGAAAGAGATGAGGTATGTATACTTATACTTCATAAAATAGAGTCAGTAATATGGTTGCAGATATCAAGATTGAGTGCCCTACATAAACAACATGATCAAAAGAAAGGATTTCCTCATGTAAAAGGATGCATGATGGCATGGTTCACACATTTACTAGACAAAATCAACATAATATGTCCTCATATGAAATATGAGGTGGTTTTGAAAGTAGAAGTAACTATAATTAGAAGTTCTTGGGAGGAAATGTGTGAATAAATAATGGAAGAGATTATAAAAATGCAACCATGGAGAAGGAAATAACGATCCAAGGACTAGAAGATTTTACTATGATATCTCCATGGGAAAGATATGAATATCCTAATAAATTTTGAAAAAGAGAGAGACCCTTGACGTTGTATATCTTTTTGGAGATGTGTTAATATATATGCAAGATGTTGATGCAAGCAAGGAGATGCCATGATGAAAGACCATCATAAAGGTATTTTTGATTTAATGTTATTTTTCTATTTTTGAACAATATCTGGATGGGCTAATGCAGGACTACCAAAGGAAGAGTTGCAAATGTCATCTACAACTGATACTCATGTGGTAGGATGAAAGATCCTAAAAGAAACATGATGCAAAGAAGGTAGAAAGGTATGAAGGAAAGGCCTTATATGGACTAATGGATCACTTTCCAATGGAAGAAAGGATGACATAAATGACATGATTCATGAATTAAAGTGATGGATGGATGATTCCCTATAAATAATTCCCAAAAGGATTAAGACTCCTCAATAAAGAAAAATAATTTCATGACATCGAAAGGAGGAGCTCTTCAAGCAACTGGTTGTCCCATAATCTCCACCTAAAAAGCTACTGGAAGAAAGTCCATGGTCAAGAGAGATCTTGTTCAAGTCCTTGATTAAGAGGGAGCTTGGATACATTCCTTGACTAGAATGGGTATATCCTCCCTAATTGAGAGGGAGAGACAGACACAACATTATTGTCTTCACCTAGGAATATAGAATGAAGGATTGTGTAAGCATCTGGCATTTGATACTCTTTGATGATGTGGTTGGGAATCCAAGATAAGAGTAGTTGTAGAGGACTGATATTATTTGAGGACTAGGAATCCAAGATAAGAATAGTCCTACTTGAACATACTCTAAGATAACCTGGGTGGGGTATGTTCCAGAAGAGACAATGATGAGGTTGTCTATAAATCATTGGCCTCACCAACATTGTGTTATGATCTTGCAAATGTATACATTTTTTAGTCTAGGCCTTAATATGTGACAATGCTGGATGATATGATGTTATACAAATGGGTTACCAATTCGACTCTTCTTATGATAATTCTTCAGACTGAGAATGTCCAAGTACCTTGTATGGATTATGAATACCTACCTAGTTAAGAGGGAATTTTGAAATATGTAATTAGGTTCAGTCTTCGAAACAACATATGAAATTGTGATTTTATGTATTAAATGGAAAGAGAAAAATGAATTTATTATTTGTCTTCTTGGGGCATGGGTTTCATGCTAAAGGGAAATTTATTTATAGGTCAAGAACCCATTGAGTGCTTCTATGTTTTTCATAAAGTCACTTGAGTTATTGTCATGCACTAAAGACCCATTTGGGTGTTAGAAAATTATATATTATAAAGAAATGGAAGACATAAAAATATTGCAAAAATATAAACACAAAAAACACATAAAACAAGAGAGACACAAATATACATGGTTCACCCAATTTGGAATACGTCCACAGAGAAACAAATAATCCTTCCTTTTATATTATCCAGCAAAATGATGAGATACAACCTACAACAGATCCACTGTAATTCCCTCTTCGCTCTCACACAATCTCCTCTCCCTTGCTCGCTCAGAATATTGATCTACATAGAGGTAATACAATTCCGTCATATATAGTGAGGGGTTTCCTTCTAGCACAAAAAACCCTAAATTAAACATAACTTCTACCCTCAGATTTCTGCCTAATGAATGGCCCATATTGACTACCAAATTACAACATTTTATAAGGCAATTTTACATATATTTTTAGCTTTAGGGGCGTGCACAAATGGGCAGCATTTCCACCCCATTATGAACTAGGGTCCAATGTAGTGATACCTTTGAATAAAGAAGATAATCAAGCTCCACACCCAACAATGGGAATGTTACATATTGTAAATAAAAAATTATTGAGTCAAATAGAGTCAAAATCCCCTCCAAGACCTCGTTATGGCACAAAGATCATGTTGGCCTACATGAAGAGACAATTCAGCCTCAAGATAGCAATTTGTACCCCTCATAAGCCTATAAATAAGAAGGAATTAAACCTCATTTCTACACTCACTCAAGAAAGATCAATCTCCTCAAGATATAAGTTGGACCTCTCTCTCTCTCTCTCTCTCTCTCTCTCTCTCTCTCTCTCTTTCTTTAGGGTTTCTACAGTTTCTGGGCTACATGAAATTTTGAAGATGCAAGGTCGAAGCTATGAAGTTGACTCTAGATCAAAGCAATGAAGATGCTAGGTCAAAGCTGCTGAAGTTGCATCAAGGTCGAAGTTGCAGAAATTGTTATTGTGGTAGAAGTTGTTTGAGAAGTTGCTGGAAGGTAAAAGTTTGTTGTTGGAAGTCGTGGAAGGAAATTTCATAAAGAAGGAAGGATTACTTGGTCCTCGAGGGTCTTGGTAAAGGGTCATAGGTCTTGGAATTATTCAATTGAATTTCTATAAAAAAAGAAATATTCTAGTGGGTTTTCCTCTTAGAGGAGAGGTTTAGGTCCTAGTAGATTGCCTATATCTTATGTCCTATTGTCTCATTGTTCTTTATAATTTGGTAGTTTTCTGATGATAGAGAAAAAATTAAATAAGAAATGAAAGAAGAATTTAACCAACAAAAGTAAAAATACATCACAAGCAATTATCAAAGTAAGAGAAATCACCTTCACTTGTTTCCCAATAGATTTCTCAGCATGGGAAGCAAACCCTCACTATTGGGAATTGAAAAATTAAACCTTAATTGTTGAAAATAAAAATAAAACCCGAATTAAGGAGAAATCCATCACTATTGGCAATTTAGAGAGAAGACCCTAGTTATTGAAAATTGAGAGGCAGAACCTAATTATTCAGAATTTGGACTCAATATCTTTGATATCATTCATGCCAAAAGGGACTATTAACCTTCACATTATACAAAATATGAATCCAAGATAAGCACCAAATATGTACCTGGTCCTACTTGCTTTGTATAAACTAAAGAAATGTAAGAAAGGTTCTAAATCTACTCATAAATCACAATAATCCTATTCAAATATAGCAATACTTTCTTCAGACTTGCAGACAAATGCAAAACTGTCATAAACAAATGAACTTACTTAATCAATAATGAATTCTAGAAATGACTAATTTCCATAGCTTCAAAAGCAAAAGAAGTAATCGTAAAAACATAATTCATTAAAAGCTACAAGTTTATGTTTAATGATCAATTTCTTTAAATTAATCATGAATTCAAATCTAATTAAAATATGGAAACACCCTTTAGAAACAAGATGCTAATCAAGTAACAACTTGTAGTAGTAGATTTTGATCTTAAAAGTTCACAGTAGATATTTTTATCCAATTCTAAATTATATTCTTCTTCAAAACTCATTTATTCTAAAATTCCCTTTTGAATTGAATATGCCTAAAGGATAGAGTAGTTTTAAATGTAATCACAAGTTTGCAATGAAAATCAACACATACTCTATCCTACCAATTCTCAAGGTGAATCCATAGATATAACCAACAATCATGAATCTGAATATAAAATATAAGTGTGTAACTTGAATTTTCCTCAAAGAAGTTTCAAGAGTAATTCTTGCAAAGGTAAGAACACAATGTAAAGGATATAGTTGGATTAAAGTATCTTTTCCCCACAAATTCCAATAAGAAACAACACCATGTACATTGTTTTCTCACGAAATAAAGGTATAAAATCTCACAATGTTCACAATAATTTTGATAGGTTATAGATTGGTGGGTAAAAGCATGGAGTTGGGTTAAATGTTTTTCCAAAGGGAGGGTGCATTTAGGTGAAAAAAGAGAGCTTGGTCAATCCACTTTAAGCACTCGATCGAACGATTTTCAAGCACTTGATAGAGCTCCTTGAGTGCCAGGCAAAATTTTAGGGGCTGATATTCACAAGTGGACTAATTTTCCATGCTTTTTAAAACAAAAGATTCATTAATTTCCATTTTTTCCTAAAATTGATTCGCCAAATTTTATAGTATAAAATTATTTTACCTTAAAAATCACCAAGATTTTATATAGAGACTATATAAATTTATTAGAAATTTGAATACTTTTATAAAATTAATTGCAGAACATTTCAAAACTGCATATTATGTACTAGTGAGATTCGCCAAGGTTTCTAAACTTTAAAGTAAATTTCCATCCTTAAAATTTTTCCTATTGAGTGCTAAAAGATAGCTCGATGGAGGGTTAAAATCAAACCCTCGATCAAGATTTTGTTTAACCTTACAATAGGAACTCGATTCAGTAATACAGATAAATCATGCCCTAAATATAGGTGAGAGTGACGTTTCCAGGGGCTTGATCGAGCCATAGGCTTGATCGAGATCTATGGTTCGATCAAGTTATAAGCTCGATTGAGCCCCTAATAAATCATGTTAACCACTCAATCAAACTCCTAAGGTCCTTAAAAAAATAGATTTATCACCTTTTCTGCATATTTTTCTACAACACCATTTCATACCATAACAAAATTAATGTAGAATTTCTACCTAAGTGGAGTTGATCATGTTGGATTCGTGAAGGAATCCTCTATCCAATGGCATATAAGTTTGATAATTTCAAATTCACATGATATATTTCATCTAATTTCTTTTAAACATAATACTTGAAATTTTTTTGGAGAGTTTCAAAGGGGATGAATAAAAAATCAATAACATAAAGTATACAAAATGAAGAAATTTCTAAAAATACTAGCCTCTTCATTTATGAGTTCTATTTAAAAGGGTACTCTTGGTTTTTGAATTTATTTAAACGGTAGAACAAAATATTACATGAACATAGGTGTCTGAAAAATGCAATTAAAATATTAATTCGTCAACTTCAAAAAATAATAAAAAAATAAATTTTTGCATAGAAAAATAAAGTTTTAATATCCCTAGTTATCTTCCTATAGATCATCCTTATATATATATATATATATATATATATATATATATATATATAAGATATATATATATATATATATATATATATATATATGTAGATATATATATATATATATATATATACACACACATACAAAATTAGAAATTTTAGACGAAGTTATGCTGCACGAACACACACATATCTATTAAGATGTGTGAAAATTTGCAAGGACAAGCATTTCATCTAATGGAAAATTGATGGATTATATGACACTAATTTTTTTTCAAAAAAATATCGTTGAGACAACAACATAATTCTCCAAGAATTGTCTTTTTACTTCGAATCAAAATTCACAATGTTTATATGATCCATGGACGAGTAAAGTGCTCAAAATTCAAAGTGTCCAAAAGCACTTGAAACATGTACCAATGTCTATATATCGATGACCTAAATCCAATGCAACTTGAATCGTTCAAAATCAATATCATATGCTCTCCATATCGTGCTCTGATCGAATTCCCAAATAAGTAAAAAATTGCGGTTTTGACAGGTTGACTGTAATTTTTTGGGCCAATGGTAGACTACCACTTGTCACCTCTCCATTGGTCAATTTTTTCCTGTATTTTGATCAGTTGTTTCTAGGTCCAATAATTGGGAGCCATGTAGCCTCCTCACAATGGATTGAAATAATGGTGAAGGGTCAGATGGACACCACAGGTATCGAACACGATATCTCCCACTCAGTAGTCAAGAGCCTTACCAACATTCCACACTATGTTTCTTGTTTAACATAGGACAAAACCCATATAAAAATTTAACGCAATTTTTATTTGCGGAAGGGGTCAGGGTTAAGTCCATGACCTTGACCACACCCCACACCATAGGGCCATGGTAGAGGGAGCTAAGTGATTAGGGACTTAGCCCCATCCCAAGGCCATAACCACATGCCAACGGATCATGTTTCAATTTCGAAGTGCTAACAAGTGGGTAGCAGAGAAAAAGGGCCTAACCAAAGTCACATGACATGAAATATAACCCATGGCGAAGCGAAGAAAGGTGCTTGGGCTAAGAGTGGTAAGGTAAGGCCCCAACCATGAGTCACATGCTCAATCAAAAAGACTGCAGACAAATCTTGGAGAGGGGCCAGTCCCTAAGCACGTGTAAATGTGGGCTAGATCCTAGCCACATGGGTCATCAACGTGAGTACAATCCTCAAGTCTTGGCATTCACACAAAATTTTAGTGCTGAGGCCTAGGTTTTATGTGCATTATGTGACCAGGGACCAGTTCATTGGGTGGCCCCATGTGACCGAAATTTTTGGAAAATAGGGGTTATTGGGCATTTAATGTGTCCAAAAAAATGCACTATCAGGCGTGATCATAGGCCAAACTTATGCACCAGTTCTGGATTTGGGCACTCAAGCTAGGTTTGGGGTGAATTGTAGGACAATTAGCTGTGGAAATTGGGAAAAACTTGGAAGAAGCATAACTTTCTCCGTTTTTGGCCAAATGAGGTGTAGAAAGAGCCCAACTAGGGGTTTTTTTATAGCTCTGAATCTATTAGAGATGTAATACTTACAGTCTGATCACTATAAATCCATGTAAACACAAATTTTAGCACTTAATGAAAGAGGCCCAACATTGGAAGCTGGACTAGGAAAGGGGTGAACTCCTTTATCATTTTTGTTGTTATGTGTTTATGATATGGTCTATTGTCTTTGTTTTATGTTGTTAACTAAGTTTAAAAACCATAATTTTATGTGTTTTGCAAAGTGATCCATTGCCTACAATACATAAAAATTTACTTGCAATTTTACCATCACCTTCAATTTTGCATTAAAAATCAGTTTGGTATTAAAGCTCAAGGTTTTGTGATGGTTTGATTTTATTTGTAAGTGGTTTTGTGATGCTTATAAGGTTGAAGCTTAAAATAGTAGAAGGAGAACTTGTGGAGCCAAGATCTCAAATCATTTCAAGGAGAAAAAACATAACTCAAGCTTTAATAGTCATGGCACATGAAGAAGGTCCTAAAGGGATTCTTGAAGATGAAAGAACTTTCAGAAAAGATTTGATCTTTGAGATGTCTGAAATGGTAAAGGTTCTTTATGAATAGAGGAACTCAAGGTTGTATGTAGAGAGCTCAGAACCTCCAAAAGGAGATGGAGGAAAAGGATACAAGCATACAAAATGGAATGGAGGGAATGGTGATAAACCAACACCTTCACCTACATCCTCATCCTCATCTTCTTCTACTTCTTGAACCCTTTCCTAAACACCTCCAAATTCTCCAAAAAGACATGGTAAAAATCCTTTGTTAAAGCTTGACATTAAGTTTTAATTGCCTAGGTATGATGGAGATGTAAATGCTAAGAAATTGGATAATTGGAGTCATTAGATTGAAGTGTATTGCAAGATACAAAGAATCAAGGATGATCAGACAAAAATTCAACTTGCTTCTCCTAGGTTGGAAGGTGCAACACTTATTTGGTGCGAGGCCAAAACTCAAGAGGAGATGAAAAAACATGGTAAGGTTTTATCCTCTTGTAAATATTTTTTTTTGCAATGAGAAGGAAATTTTATACATTAGCATACATGCAAAAATATATTATGGATTGGAAAAAAATTAGTCAAGCTAAGGGTCAAAATGTGCAAAGCTATACTCAAGAATTTAGGAAAAAATATTTGATTTTGGGTATAGAGTTTTCCTCCCAAGATACTCTACTCAAATACATTGGAGGGTTACATAGTTATCTAAGACACACTATTCTCATGTTTAACCCTATGAAAATAGATAAAGTTTGTGTACAAGCAACTCATTTAGAAGCAAGAGGGAAAAAATGTTTCTAAAGAAACTAGTGAGAATTCATTCAAGTATAGAGAAAAAGGGAAAGGGAAGTTCAAAGTCAAGGTTTAAAATAATGCTTTAGTGAAGAAAGAGGGAGAAAAACTCACATGTAAACATTGTTCTAAAGAAGGCAATAATGAAGACCATTGTTGGAAACTTCATCCTCAGTTGAAACCCAAAAATTTTAATAATAAGGAGAAAGAAAAGACTGCTACATGTACACAACACGATTTTGGATATTATTCTGGAGATGAAACAAAAATAATGGCCATGGGATTGAAAGGTAAAGGTTAAATTGCAGGTACTAGTTCTTCTAGCAAAACCATTGAAACTTAAAATAAAAGAGAAATAATAGAGTTGTTCCATATTTGTCATCATAAAACATAACAGGGTAGATACTTTGTTTGATAGTGGTTCACAACCAAACCTCATTTCAGAAGAAATTTTCAAGAAACTAAATTTGGAAACCATTCCTCACTCTAAACCTTATCCTTTGGGTTGGGTATGTCACAATACCAAGTTTCTAGTGACAAGAAAATGCATACTTATATTTTCCATCACTACAAATTTTATGGATGAGATAGAAATTGATGTGGTACCAGTTGACATTTATGGGATTCTTTTGGGAATCCCATACTTATATGACATGAAAGCCATATTTAATCACGATGAGAACAAGTATCACTTGTTTAAAGATTGGATTGAGTACATTGTTAGAGAACATAGAAAAAAGTTGAATTTGTTTCTTCTGAATGCTGGACAAATGAAGATGTTTGTAAATGATAGTCAAAATTTTGCATCCTTGATGATTAAACATAAAGACATTGATGAATCTGAAGCCTTCCAAGAATGTGATGCAAGACTAATATCTGATTCAATTGAAGTTGTTAACACATGTGATAATATGTTTCGGGAATCTAAAGTGTTGCCTCCTAAAAGAGGAAAACAACATGAAGTTCACTTGCAGTAGTGGTGGCTTGGTTGTAGGCAATATAGACAACCTTCCATAGGAATTACGAATTACACTATCAGTAGTGCTTTTGAATGGAATTAATGCAATCATGTATGAAATACACTATCGGTGGCTTCAAATGGCTATAATGCGACTATTACATTGAAATACACCATTGGCGGAGTTTTATTCCAAAGGAAGCATTAATACATAAATACATTATCGACTGTTTCTATTCCATAAGAATGGAATAACACTATTGGTGGCCGCTATTGGTAGTTCCAAGAAATGAGACATAATACAACAGCCCTTCTGATGCGATAACACGTGGGGCTATCACAAATTTGCAATCAACGATTCCACAGTCCCTTGTTAGGTAAAATTGACTTGGGATAGAGTCAAAGTTGACCAGGTTAAACAATGATGGTTTTGGAGCACATAGTATTATGCACCCATAGTATTATGCCCATGGTATTATGTGTAATGGAGCCTATAAAAAGCTAGAAGGATTTCATTGTAATGCAAGACCTGGAGGTGAGTGGTGAAGGCTCACTTGGTTGGATTGGCCAAGGTTTTGGCCAATGCTAATGAGATCTTATTAGGTTGGGGTTTTCCACGAATTTGGGGTTTTCCCGGATAAACATTTGTGCTTATGTGTTTATGGTTGTTGCTGGTTATTTCCTCTCAGTAATTATTTATGTTATGCAGTCAACTTCTTAACAACTGGTATCAGAGCCAAATATTGGCTTCAAAGAGATTCTTTGATGCGAGGAATTTATATGGCCTGATGAGATCAATGCAGCTTTTTACAAATCTGAGTCTGGAAAATAATGGTGGAACAATCGTATGCAGAAGAACCTGGAGGAGAATGGGTGGAAGATAGTGCCACGAATTTATTGGTTTAGAATATACTGACAAATTGTTCGGGATTCATGCGGCTATTTAAAGAAGGTCAGCAGAAGAAAATTGTTCATGCGGCTTCAAAAATTGTTCGTCTTCTGCTACGTGAGGTCACTGGTGCTCGAATCTATGAGGTTCTCGTTGGGCTCACAGTTGGAGTGGTTTGATAGAAGTTTTTGAGCACATTAAATTGAGAGAGGATGGATTAGAATCGCAACAATAATAAACAAAAAAAATTTAATGAAGTCAAAATTATTGCATGTAAATGGGCATACTACTATATGACTTGGTAAGGCATTTGTGTGGAGTGATAAAAAGGTGTCTTTTAAACTCCTAATTACCTCACATTAATTGTCAACCCAGGGACGAATTTTTATTTCAAGAGTGTACTCTGTTTGAGGCGGCTACTTACTCAAGAGTAATGTTTTGCAGTATAGTGATTAAAACCCAAAAGTAAATGAATGCTTGAAAAAGAAATCTAATTGAAACAGCAAAAAACTGAAATGTTCTAAACTAAATCATCCATTCAAACAATCATCAATCGAGGATATAGTAGCAATAACTCCTTCCTCTAGAAATTGATGGAATAGAGTATGGACCATGGATCTGGGAGCATGGTAGCGTCTGCTGAGGCTCACGACAGCCTTGGACCTTCTCTCACACCAAAACAATAAATGCAAGTAAAAGGAAATGGCAAAAAAATAGAATGAAACGAAATGGACAGCAGTAAACGAAACAACAATCAAAAGAACTACATCTTGCGAGTCAAAACCAACTTACTCACATTCTGCAATAAAATAACAATCTTCAAAAGCAATTTCAATGAACTTTACTTTATGAGGCGATATTCAGAAATGAATTATGGAACAACATTTATCATATATACACAACACACTAATATAGCAATCTGAGAATATTGGATGATATAACTATGTTAGAATGACGCTACTCTCAAATCCCACAAATATTGTTTCACATAAATCCAATGACAGTAACATTCATACCAGCACTCTGTTACAGAAATGGCTGAATAAAGATACAATTCGACCCTGTGTGAATTCAATTATACAGTGCAGAGTTCTTACATGGAGAAATCATTCATTCATTGATCATAACAGAGCATAGCGTATCATATAAAGAATGTATCAAATTGCTACGTAATAAAGGTAAACAATCCACACACAAATCATCGTATAATGATACAAAAGAAATTGTAAAAATATAATACGCAACAACAGCAGCGTACTCCACCAGAGGCTGGGCCCTTAGCCGCCAGCGGACGCTGCTGGATTACTTCAGAAGGAAAAGAGTGAACAACAACGCCCAAATTATTTATTAATCAGCCAATTGTGGAATCATTACAACAACAAAAGCTTAAGAATTACAGCATGAATAATCCACCATCGTTGTCCATCATTTCTCATTCCCTAAATCCATCATCACGTCTCTCTCAAATCATCCCTATCTCTGATCTCTATTTTCATTTAAATAGAGAGAGATCAGAGTGAAGTTACAATAAGGATAAGTACAACATAATTCCTATTACAAAATTGGTTTGCCTCTAACCATTTGATCAACAAGAACAAGGCGAATTTGGCTTTGCAGCTGAGATTTGGAGGACGGCCGCAACTGCAAATCAGAGAAAATCGTGCTCAAAGAATCCTGCGTTTCTCTTAGTACAGGCCGAATTTGGGCAAACCATTCTCTCTCAAAGTTAATTGGGCCCGTTCTGGACAAAACCCATGTTCCGGATTTCTCAAATTCGTCTTCATTTGCTCAGAATCTAAACCACAAAACTGTCACTCCTTAAACCAGCGAATTTCTGAGTTGGCAGATTTAAAAATCAAATCTTCAATCTGGAAGTTACTTTGGAGGCTAAGAATGGTAAATAATGTTATAACCAACTTATTAGAACTATCATTGATAAAATAATGCATAATAATCAATTTATTAGAAATAAAGGAGAATAAATAATATTCATCCATGAGAGCATAAATCATTTATAAAATGGATTTAAATGATAAATTATAATAGATGATATAATAGAGAAGAGTAAAAATGGATGAAATAAGTGTTACAAAGTGGTCGTATTCATGGCCCAACACACCCCCACACTCAATATGTTGCATGTCCTCATGCAATGAAAACTGAATATATTACATGTCCCCATGCAACCCAAAGACAAAAACCCATGTGTTAACCAAGCGATAAAAATTTGAAAACAAATGAATGCTTCTTTAATTAATGAATATTCAATCTTAGCAATCTTGATGAAGGCATAACAATTTTTACATTGACATTCAACTATATATATGAAGTTGCAGCAAAATATGATATAGATAACAACAAACTTCATTAAGCATTTTCTCAAAACTACAAACCGGATTTTGTTGAAATGTTGCAAGTGAATTTACAATACATGAATGTCTCTATGATCCAAAAATCAGATTGTTTTGATGCACGGATCATGATATATAAACAAAATGGCTGTAGGTGAGAGTGCATGATTTCCGAAATTTTATGAACCAATATTTCTTGAAATTGTGTGGTTTTGTATTAATGTGTTTTCCAAAAATTATAAGAATTGAGTTCATAGTTTTAAAAATATGGGAAATCAATTTCTGCACTGTGTAAAAATGAAATTGTATGCCTTAAATAAGGAAGAAAGTAGGAAACATCCATCATGCATAGCAATTCCTCCCCCTCTCTGAAAAATTAGCATGTCCTCATGCGATGCTAGAAAACAAAGAGAGGTGGTTGCTACCAGCTGTTGAATTCTATGCGTGGTGTAAAACAACATGAAATAAGGGAGGTGTTGAGAGTGAATAGCAATGGATGATAAAGAATATAAATGACGTGGGTATAAGAAAGAAATGAATGAAAGGAACACTCCCCCATACTCGGAAATGATATGCTGCTGAAAAATGGGAAGTGGTAGAAATGAAGGATGGTAAATAATGCTCAAAATGGATTTTCATTAGATTCTCCTGAATTTATAATAAATTAGAAAACTATGCACTTTTACCTCAAGTTTTACCTCCAAAAATGTGGAATGACATATAAATACTGGCAGTTGTTGAAGCTGATGTAGGCAGAGTTGGTGCTGAAAGTGATGCAAAAGGTGGAATCCATGGAAGCACATCATGTCTAAAGAATTGTTCATGTTCGCGAGCCTTTACAGTGAAGTGCAATAGTGTGGTCATGCTACGAATAGAATTCTGCACATACTTGTTGTTCTCCTGTAAACAAAGCACTATTTTGCATACAATGTTCTAGGATCCATAGTGTTAGCTTTGAATAGCAACAGATAAAATGCATGCAAAAATTTCAATCAGAAAAATTTATCAAATCAACAAGTTATGGCAGAGTGTAGTAATCATATCACATGCAATCCCAAAATGCATACATTCCCCCCTCCAATTAGAAAATGGGTTTCATAACCATAAAGCATATGAAAGGGGTGGTGCTGACGGAAAGGCAATGAAATGAACAATATATCAATAAGGGAGGCAGAGTACACTTATGAATGATAGGACGGTGAAAATTATGTTTATATTGAGAGCAAAGTGTGTAAAGATAGTTATGAATAAGAGATAGGACGCTTTGGATTGATGATAGTTTATACAAAACGAAAAAGGACAACAATATGCTAAAAAGATGCTTTGCTGATGGTATTCTAGCTTAAAATGATGTGATTGATCATAAAACACTTTCTCATGCATAAAGGTTCAAACAGGGAAAAGGTTAAGGAAATAACTTCTCTGATAAAAAGAAAGTAAGAAAAGGGTATTATAACAATAATTGACGAAAAGATATATCTTCAATACCATAAGCAGAGCCGCTGCTGCCAGCAGGCGTCCATAGCCTTGGCAGGGTTGCTTTTTAACCCATATGAGCCAAGATCCTCAATTTATAAATGGAGAGTTTGTGCTGTTCTACAGAAGAGATCAGTGTGCTGGCGTGGTAACCAGATAACCACACTGCCATTCACTAGGAGGTAGCAAAAGTGATCAGGCCGGCTCGTGATGAGACCTCCTGTTCCAAGGATAATTTGGCTATCCAATGGATCATAACCCTGGTGTGGTGGAAATAATGGGAATGTCACTTTGTTACAGCCTTATGAACATGGTAGGCTGGCTCGTAATGAGACCCCCTATCCTCAATCTGTGAACAAAATTTTGTTGTTATTACACTTTTTTATGATAAAAAGAGGGAGGCTCAGTACTCCTTAAGAGCAGGGATGGTGGAAGAAGTTGAACATGTCAATATATTAAAATATACCCATAATCTCATTTATTATTGACAGAGAAGATTATAACCAGGAAGGGTGGAACCAGCATGGTATTAAGATGATCAATCAGTATCATGTACAGCAGAAAACAATGTAGTAAAGTAATATATAAATAATTGTGTCCCTTTTGAAAATAAACTATCATCAAGGAGCTGTCCTCTTAAAGATCATAACGTAAATAATATTAACTTTGCTTCAAAAGAATCCATAATTCTTGTCCTCATAAAAGTAGTGTACTTCATGCTATGAAAGAGAATCAGGAGAATGTGGTTGAGCTAACTATGAATAATCCCACAACATAAATGAAAGGGTTGCCCTCAAAAATATTCCCAAAGTGTTGCTCTTTTGAATGAACAGCAAAAACACTCACAAAGCGGTGTTTCGTGTAAGGAACATCAAAGAAAATGCACACCAAAAAAGAAAAATACACACAAAAACGCGAAACTGTTGTTCCTTTTTGGAAAAGGAACAGCAAAAAACGCACTGCTGTTCCTTTTGAAAAAAAAGGAACAACAAAAACTCAAACTGTTGTTCCTTCTTGAAAAGGAACAGCAAAAACTCAAACTGTTGTTCCTTTTGAAAAAGGAACAGCGAAAACTCAAACTGGTGTTCCTTTTGAAAAAGGAACAACAAAAACTCAAACTGTTGTTCCTTTTGAAAAAGGAACAGCAAAAACACAAACTGTTGTTCCTTTTGAAAAAAAGGAACAGCAAAAACTCAAACTGCTGTTCCTTTTGAAAAAGGAACAACAAAAATACGAACTGTTGTTCCTTTTGAAAAAGGAACAGCAAAAACTCAAACTGCTGTTCCTTTTGAAAAAAGAACAGCAAAAACACACACTGCTGTTCCTTTTGAAAAAAAGGAACAGCAAAAACTCAAACCGCTGTTCCTTTTGAAAAAGGAACAGCAAAAACACGAACTGATGTTCCTTTTGAAAAAGGAACAGCAAAAACACGCATTGTTGTTCCTTTTGAAAAAAGGAACAGCAAAAACACACCAAATGTTGTTCCTTTTGAAAAAGGAACAGCAAAAACACACCCAACGTGAAAGTGCAAAAGCGTTGTTCCATTTCGAAAAGGAACAGCAGCTGTTCCATTTCAAAAAGGAATAGCAAAATACACAACCATAAAATGCAAACACGCAAAGAATGAATTAGCTGTTCACCGCATTGATGCTTTTGAATTAAGCAACACCTGAAACACAAAATATAAAAGAAATTAGAAAAGAACAACATTTTATTTAAAAACAATATGTAAATTAAGTTACAACAGCTATGATATTATGTAAAAAAATGATCTATTCGAAAAATGTTTTGGCAGCAGTAACAAGACATGAATCTTGAAATTGAAATAAATTCTTCATTTGTTCTATTATGAATCCATTGGGTAATGATTTGGATAAAATTCCTTTGTTTTATAAAAATTTCTTTGAAAAATCACTCGTCCATAAATTGACCTTCTTTATTTTCCAAAGACCTGCAAAAAACGAGTATCTACCTGCAATAAAACATTCAATCATGGAGAAAGAGAGGTGATCGGGCTCCCCTAATCCATGAATTATGCAAAAAACAACAAGCAGTTATTCTGTAGAACAAATCCTTGGAGAAAATAACAAAGTAAAGTTTATTTGTTACCTGCGGGAGAGCAGTGGTCGACCATACTAACCAGCAGTGTTTTAATCACAACCTCTTTGTTTTTCGTCCAAATTGAGTGATTCCAAAGACAAATGAGAGCTAATTCAAAGGTTTATCTCCATTAGAAACAGGTTTTAAATATTCAATGATATGATATGTCAATTTTAGTTAGAACAACCTGCATAATAGAGTCATTGTCAATTACCCTGTTTAGACCAACAATTGATATTTCAAGCGTAACTTTTTCGTTTGATGTCGGATTCAAATGATTCAAATGGGAAATGAAAGTAAATTAATTTATATATCTCCAATAGAAACAGGTTTTGAAGAGAGGAAGAATTGATGGGTCAAATACTGTAAGGAACAACCGGAAAGAGATAGTTTTAAGGGTGCTGATTTACGATAGGCAGTCAGTATTTTGATCATAACTTCCCCATACGATATCAAAAATGAGTGATTCAAATTGCATTGTAAACTATATTCATAGGGGAATCTACCATAGAAACAGGTGCTAAAAATTCATTCATTTAGGGCTCCAAAAACTGACTGTCCCAACTCTGTTCCTAAGCTGCCCGCTAGACATCCGGTCAATGTTTTGGCTCTAACTTTTTCGTTTCAAATCCAAATTGAGTGATTCAAATTGGGTTAGAAAGTAGAAATCAAGGGCTACTTAGGGTAGAAATAGATTTTAAAAATATTTACTTTTGGTCTCTCAAAACATGACTGTCCCGACGGTTTTTCCAGAAAGTTCATTAAGCCCGCAAGCCAAAAAAATGAAATTCAAGCATTTTTTCAAATTGGTGATAAAAATGAAAATGAGTGTTTGTAGACTTATTATTTCTATTATGATTCATCTACATACACAAATAGATTGAAATATTTATCACCGATGTTGATTTCGATAGCGTGTTGTAACAAAAGAAACAACTAGTTTTACAAAAATAATAAAAAAATGTGTTTGTTTTATTCCTTTATTTATTTTATTTTCTCCACTATCCTACTCTTCTTTGAGAATTGATTATGTTTATGTATAAGAGTATTTCCAGTGGAACCATGTTAGAAATAAGGTCTCATATATGCACATACCCAAATTCAAAAAATGCATGTTGACAAAAATTAGGGTATGAGAAGCCAACTTCCCTTGAAAAGATGGTTTCAAAAATTGTTGAAGCATAGAGTGATGTTGCAAACAAGTGATGGAGTGAAACCAATCTTCAATATATCCTTTACTTTTTTGATTTCGCATAGCCATCATACCATGAAGTTCTTGGTCTTTTAAAATAACTTGTTGATGCATCCTACAAGAAACCTCATTTTCTTCCATAGCTTCTACAATTTTAGAATTTAAAACATTCTGAATCTCATTGTAGGTTTTCTCTAATAACACATGTGAAATAGAATGGGTGGGAAGGGTGGGTAAATTTGCCAGTTCAACATTGTAAGCATGTTGTACTGGTTTATTATGGTGAGGGTGTAGAATTAGTGGAATTAATTGAGCAAGAAAATGTGTATGGAATGGAGCATTTTGATGATGTGGCTGATTGGGTTGTGTGAATGGTTTTGATGGGCAAGCAAGGTGTTGTGAAAGAGCTGGTGGAGAATATGGAGAGTGAGCTTGTGCTACAAGATGAGGGAGAGTAGTCATGCCATCATAAGATGAACCATGCCCAACTTGTAAACAAGATAGGTGGTTATATTGAAATTGACATGACTGCCCTAACACATTAGCATTCCATAATGGATTATGCAAGTATGACAATGGAGAAAAAGTGTTTTGAGCCATACCTATAGGCCTTGTTGCAGCTTTCCCATCTCTTTGATATGCCACTTCCATCCTAGATAAGGAAGAGTGAGTATCTATGAGATGCTCCTTTTGGTCATAAGGGCAAAACACTTCATCAAATTCTTGATTTTTCTGAACCAGCCTTGGAGATTCCTCTTGAATACCTTATGCACAACTCACAAACATCATCATATGATAACTCTTCAAGAATATGTTCTTCATGTCCTCCCATGTTTGGATGCAATTCCCACCTAGGCTCATGAACCATCGGAGAGCCGCTCCTTTTAGAGTAAGAGGAAAAACTTTCAATCTTTGATCATTAGTAAAATAATCATATCCCCTACAAAGTATTTCGAACTCAAATAAGAATGTATCTGGATCTTCATTTTCTAAACCATGAAAATTTGGTAAAGATGGGGGAATTATGTGCATTTGTGCCAGTCCTCCTAGATCTTTGATAGGAAATTCAAAAGTAAAAATGTGATCCATTTCTTACCATAATAGAAGATGTTCTTCATGTGTTTCTTCAAGGCTCCTTCTTCAAATGTTCCTGTCAATCAGTTAGTGAAATGGGTGGTGCTTACATCACCACTTGCGTGAGATCATGTGATTCATTTTTTTAAAAAATTTCTATCTTTTTCCTAATCATTCACACAAAAATTCAAACATCTATTTCTACCCTAGGTTCTTTAACAGTCCTGTTGGAAAGCGGACGGGGGAGCATGGCTTTTACATGCTCCGTACGCAGGTTCTTACCTTCCGTTTTTAAGATCCAACTCTTCCCTAGCAGGTACTCATCAGATTCACACTACTCTTTAGAAATGGCTACACTCTCCCCGGCAACGGCGCCAAAATGTGGAGCGATAAAAAGGGTCTTTTTTAACACCTAATTACCTCACATTAATTGTCAACCCAGGGACGACTTTTTATTTCAAGAGTGTACTCTGTCTAAGGCGGCTATTTACTTAAGAGTAATGTTTTGCAGTATAGTGCTTAAAACCCAAAAGTAAATGAATGCTTGAAAAAGAAATCTAATTGAAACAACAAGGAACTGAAATGTCTTAAA